>NCQV01029900.1:1243-27787 GCA_002740545.1 Lophocereus schottii
CATACGACCAGAAGGGAAATTTTATTCATTTGATGTTTGAAAGGCTAATACGTCAAGATGAAGGAGTTAGTCTTATGGCTGAACATAATGGCATCCCTCAATAACACATTCTGTAGTAAGTAGAAGTCTTGGGTAGGCATATAAACTCCAAAACTACTGGCAGATGGAAATAGCACGAATCCTTATTTATCATTAATAAGATAGGCTGTACTAGTGGAGAAAGGATTATCAAAATAACTTGAGTAACGACATGCAGTCACGGCCATAGAGTAGTATGCCAACATGATGTGATGATGCTATAAAAACACGAACAATATGGATCCATTTAATTGCTAAAAGGGCACTTAATGACTAGGTCTGATGTAATCAAAGGCTTTGCAAGCAATAAATAAATAGTGCCCAAATAGAAGGAAGGAGTTATAGTTGGTGACAGTAAAAACACGAACATAGTGGTGACTGGACTATAAGTAGAATGGATCAAATGTGCTTAGGAAGAACAGCAAATCACACAGTAACGCACACCGGGGTCATTATAGGCTCCATTATAGAAACAGAGAATTAAACGATTATGATTGTTAGGGTTTGAATCGCCTATAAGAAAGGTTGCTCAGATGTGTTTAAAGGATTTCCCACAGACCACATATGAGATTTTTCATAAACACTCCATTATAAATCAAGAGAGTATTAGTGGCAAAGAAATGATGCCTCTGAATAATTCAGGTAACTAGGGCAGAAATAAGTCAATGACAGGAAGTAATAGGAACATTGCTAATTTAAGGTCCTAATGTCAAGAATGGCAGCTTAATCTTACTCGTACCACCCATATAGTATCAAGTAGCACGCCAGAAGCTACCGAACTACCATCACAGGATTTCCTATAGTAATTCCATCTCATACTAATTCAACCGAAAGATATACCAAGTTGCAAATGGCATTCCTGTAATAGGTTTTAAACATCACTATACTCAATATCATGTATGTTAATACACCTCAGTGAAACTCTCAAATTCTAGAGCGAAACAAACAGAGTTTCACCTAAAAACTGGTTAAAACCCAGGCTTAAAGCCTTACAATAGATACCTAAAATGGAGAGAAACACTTCAATAGCTCAACGGCCACGTGTCGGATTCCATAACTCACTAGGTCACACACCCGGAGTGTACGATTGCAAAAATTTAAACAAATGAGAGAAATGAAACATACAATATGACTCCCAGATAAATGAGAGCATGCCACACTAACAGGTGACCCAAATGATTCCACACTCCACTTTGCTAATACTCGAATCTCAGGATATTACCAAATGATTGAGTCGCCCAAATGAAAATGGTTCCTCCATATGTGCTCATACATATGAACTTACAATCAATAGCCCAATTAACTGGTCGAACATAACTCATACACACCTTGATAGCTAACTCATAAACACTTGATAGCTCATAGTGGTCCTTAAAACCTTAGCTCTAATACCAAATTTGTAACGCCCCCAAAATGCTAACTCCCTAAACTTTCAAAATTGTTTTTATTATATAGGGGTAGATGTACTGGGTTTTGCTCATTTTCCTGCTTTTATTTTTTTAAACAGATAAGGCGTCTGCGTCCTCTAGAGTTGAAGACAACAAAAAGTGTTGTGTGGGCCGTGCGACGTTGAATTTGGGAACATAGAGGCTCACAATGACAGTTCAATTAGCAAGAAAATCCTTTTAGTTGTCTAAGTAATGATAAAGATGTGTCATATTCTAAGTGGGTGTTGTTTTACCTTGAGTTAATTTGGATTTAAGTATGATTTTATGGTAAACTGGGTTATCTAACGAGACTTATCGTCAAACATGCTTAGTAACTTGATGGTCTCGTTTGATGGTTACTTGGATTTTTTTTTTTTGGGCTATTACCTAGTCCCTGAGAAACGTCGGTAACTTTTCAAGCTTTATATTTTTTTTTTGCTATGCATATCTCTAGTTGGTTAATTAGGCTAATCTGGCTGGGGGTGTCATAAGTACACAAGCTCAGGCCCGTAGAATTTTGAGTTATCAAGAGACCAAATCCAATAGTGTTTAAACATGTTGTTGTTTATCTCTAACCTGATGAGATTAGATAAGCATCGAGCTTTAGATCCAAGGGATCAAGTTTAGGAATTCCAACATTCATCTCTATTCCGAGAGAGTGGATGGACATCAGACTCTAAATCTAAGAGCGTTCAAGCAAGCATTTTAGTATTTGTCTTATCTTGACAAGAGTAGACAAGCGCCATGCATTATATCCAAGCGATCATGGTCAGAATTCAGGAATTTTAGCGTCCATCTCTAGCCTAATGCGAGTGGATGGGCACCAGCCTTTAGAACCAATAGTAGTAAAGTTCATGCACCACAACATTTATATCCATCACGACGAGAGTGGGCAGACGCCAGGCTTTAGGTCACACAGTAGCCAACCTTAGGCAATGCCATCTCGAAATAGTTTAGTGCAAAAGTACTTACTTTGGCCTTTACCTTGCATAGGCTCAGTTAAAGTATGAGCCAACTGTAGACAGATAAAAATGGTCTATCATTTTTATAAAATGTTCTGTGTGTGTTCATCTAACTCACTCGGTTTGGACAAAGAGGAAGAAGATAAAAGAAATGACCACCATTTGGTCTCTACCACTGAGGAGGAGCCTCCCAGGAGACCAAGGAGAAGAGAAAGAATACCCTAGCCCAATTTTAATGGCTTTAAAGTTTATTTTCCAGAATTTGAAGGGAAGCGAGTCTCGAATGAGTTCTTGGAATGGATGCAAATAGTGGAGAGGATCTTTAATTTAAAAGACAGAAGAGAGAAAGGTAAAGCTTGTTGCCCTTACATTGAAGAAGTATGCTTCTCTCTAGTGGACCAATTTTGTGCCAAAAGAATTAGGTTAAGAGAGAATTAGATTGGAACTTTGGATAAAATGAAATCCAAGCTTAGCTCCCAGTTTCTTCCCCCTTCTTACCTACAAGAAAGCTACTCCCAATTACACCACTTAACCCAGGGTAACATGAGTAGAGAAGAATACATTAGGGAGTTTGAACAACTTTTGATCAAGTTTAATCTGCAAGAGGCAGAAGAACAAACTGTTGTGAGATTCTTAGGAGGGCTTGATCCTAGGTATGCTAGTGTTGTTGAACTTCAGCAATACTCCACTTTTGATGAAGTATGTGTGCTAGCTCATATGGTTGAGCAGCAAAGGAAAGCTAGAACCTACAAAAGGGAACTACTTAAACCTCTACCCAGGAATCAACCTTTTAACAAGGGGAGTTCCTTTCCTATACCCAAGGCCACAGCAATACCCCCTTCCACCCCATAAAAACCCAAGCTCCACCAAAAAGCCTACCCCCATAGAATAGACCTAATCCTAGCCCCATGAGCACTAGGAGGTGTTTAAAATGCCAGGGACTTGGTCACATTGCCCTGGAGTGTCCAAACAGAAAGATCATTACTTTGGCCGAGTGGGAGGCAGCTAAAGAGGAGGAAGTTAAGGAAAATGAGGTATGTCTAACGGAGGAACAAGAGGAGAGTCAAGAGGAGGTTGTGGAGGAAGCTGACGAAGGAGAGATGTTGGTTATGAGGAGAGCTCTGAGTGGGCTTAAAACAAAGGAAGAGCAACAAGAGAACATCTTTCACTCTCGGTGTACTGTCTAAGGTAAAGTTTGTTCTATGATCATTGATGGTGGGAGCTGTGCCAATGTGGCCTCCTTAACCATAGCGGAAAAGCTCAATCTCCATGCTACTATTCATCCCCACCCTTACAACATACAATGGTTGAATTAAGGTAAAGGTTTGGAAGTTAATTCTAGATGCTTGATTTCTTTTTCAATAGGCCAGAATTACCAAGATAAGCTTTTGTGTGATGTAATCCCCATTGATGCATGTCACATTCTGCTTGGTAGGCCTTGGCTATTTGATAGAAAGGTTAAGCATGGTGGGTACCTAAACACCTATTCCTTTTCCCAGGATGGGAAAATGATAACCTTTGCCCCTTTAAGTCCTTCCTAAATCTAGAAAAACAAGCCACAAAAGAACCCCTATCAAGCTGACCTATTCCTTGCCTTTGGAGAACCATTACTTAAGGCATGTGATGAGTGCTTAATGTGTACATCATTTTAAGGCTATTTGGCTCAATTTTTAGGAGAATTATGTGCTTAATGTTATTATTTACACTCTTATTCTCAATTTATGCTTAGGTATAGTTGTTTGATGTGTTTTACAGGATTTTAAGCCTTTTTACACAGTAGTTGACCATAAATAGATGTATTTTGACCTCCCCCATGGATATCCATGAGTTGCTATGCTTGTGGAGCAAGAAAAGAGCAGAAATCTAGTTCCAGTCTAGACCACGGTCGGACCGTGGTGCCTGCCACGAACCATGGTGAGCCTATAACTGCTGCCTCTTCGTCTTCCTTCAGCTGTGTAGCTGAGATCAAGCAAGATTCTCTATAAATAGCTTTGTCCTGTAGCAGTGAAAAGCAATCCTAGAGCAATATAAAAGCATTAGATTAGAGTTTTAGCCTAGTTTCTTTCTTTCTTAATTTTTTTTTCTAGTTTGATTTTTTTAGTTTTGGTGAAAAATCTTGAGTGTATGTGCTTGGTTTGTAAGGTGGTTTGAAGCCCTTGGTTGAAGGCCATTCCAGTCAAGCCTTTTTCTCAGATTTTGCCGGATTGTTGGTTAGTTTGTTTATTTCTTAGTCATGTCTAAGTAGTTTTCTTTTTATCTAGGGATTTAGTTGTTTATGTAAATATTGTTGGATCATGATTTAATTTAAAAAATTGTTCTTATTTTTATGATTGGTTTGATTTTATTTTGCCAAGTATTTGATATGTTGTAACTAGATTTTTGGTCAAAATTTGCTTGCTTACTTGAAACAAACGAATGAAAAATTGAAAGGTGACATTTGGTTGTTGGACTACTTGATTAAACCTAGCATTGAGTCATCTTGAAAGGGACATTTGTATGTTAGGAGGACTACCGAGTAATCGAATATATTTAACTTTAATTAAGGCAAATTAGTTTGAAAGAACAACTTTTGCTTAGTCTAAGAAAATTTGATTGATTTCGAAAGAATTGATCAAATTTATGGATAGATTGTAACTCCTCGAGATTAACCAATTAGAGAAAAGTACATGTTATTCATTTTGATCCAATACTCTTTTATAACTACGAATTCCGAGACATATTTTTCTCTTTGATTGAATCAGAATAGTGAATTAGAAGTTGTTAAATCGAACCCTTGGAATTAGAATTTTACTTAACACATTCTGACAGATAAGACTCGGTAAGTTATATTAGTCCCTAAGGAACGATCTCTTGCGCTTGCGGTGTTATCTATACTACGGCTACCCGTGCGCTTGCGGTGTTAGTTGATCAGCTTCTTATCATGAGTTTAAGTCCTTTAAGGAGTGGATTCTTACTGCCCTTGAGGAACCAGAATACACACTAACAAATGACATACCCTCTAGCCTACCCCCCAAAAGGTCCATCTAGCACCACATTGACCTTAATCCTAGAGCCATACTCCCAAATAAGCCTGTGTATAGAATGAACCCAAAGGAAACTATGGAAATACAAAGGTAAGTGGATGAACTGATCAACAAGGGGTTGGGCACGAAATCACTTAGTCTTTGTTCTGTGTCAGCTTTTCTAGTCCCTAAAAAGGATGGGAGCATGAGAATGTGTGTGGATAGCCGAGAGATAAACAAAATCACCATTAAGGACATGCATCCTATCCCATCGCTTGAGGACATGCTAGATGAACTTCATACTTCCAGTGTGTTTTCAAAGATTGATTTGAGGAGTGGTTACTACCAGATTCGGATTAGAGAGGGAGATAAGTGGAAGACAGTCATTAAAACTAAAGGTGGTTTGTATGAATGGCTAGTTATGCCATTTGGATTGTTAAATGCACCAAGTGTCTTTATGAGGTTAATAAACCAAGTGTTCAGGCCTTACATTGGTAAGTTGGTGTACTTTGATGATATCTTGATTTATAACAAGTCAGAAGAGGAGCACTAAGATCACTTGGCTCAGATTATGGTGGCCCTATAAAAGGAGAGGCTTTATGGAAACCTAGAGCAGTGTACTTTCTTTTCCACGAAAGTAACCTTCTTAGACTACATTGTGGCTGCCAAAGGAGTTAAGGTGGATGAGAGTAAGGTTGAGGCCATCATATCCTGGCCAGTACCTAAGAGTATCCATGATGCGAGGCGTTTTCATAGGCTTGCCTCATTTTAGAGGAGGTTCATTAGAAACTTCAGTACAACCATGGCACCAGTGATTGAAGTGATTAAGGGTTCATCCTTTAAATAGACCCCTAAAGCTAAATCAGCCTTTGAGGAGGTGAAAACCAAGTTGACTAAGGCACCAGTACTAGCATTATCTTGTTTTGATAAGGTATTTGAGATTGAATGTGATGCTTCTAGTGTGGGTATAGGAGGAGTTCTTACTCAGGAAACCCGGCCTTTAGCCTTCTTCAGTGAGAAACTGTGTGATTGCCGGAGGAAGTACTCAACTTATGACATGGAGTTCTATGCCATAGTGACTAGTTTGGAGCACTGGAGCCGTTATCTGATGGCTAATGAGTTTATCTTGCATTCTAAAATACATTCAAGGGCAGCACAAGTTAAACTCCAGGCCACCACTGAGTCAGATACTTTTGCATTCCATATTCATCGTTTCAACAATGTTAAATACATGCAAAACCCGAAAAAAGTATGATTTTAGGACTAAACATCATGTTCTACAACACTTGTCCTGAGAATATGCACGCATTACACCCCAGTAAAAGTTAGAAAATTCAGGCGCTCCTACAGATCCCATAGAATGAGGCAAGTCATTGTAATCAACCTAGTTAGTACTTAAATTTGAAACACTGAATACAAAGACGGAATTAAGTAATCCATATCGCATTAGTAATTGCGATAAGCACGATGATGACAATAAGAGCAACGTACATGTTCCCTCCTCAACCTTCAATTCTTCGTGATGAGCCTAATAACATTCATTACGATCTACAAGAGGCCAGTCTCAAGTCACCATGTGCTCCTCAACAATGTGGCCAATCAACTTCGTTGATCATAGGATGTGCTCCGGATTTACAAACTAAAAAAAGTTACATGTAATGTCATCCCATAAAATAAGCACACATCCAGGGGTTCAGAAGTGTTGACGTTGTGCATTGTGTTTTAATTTATTGGTGTCAACTAAAGGCAGTGTGCAATAGTTGTCATTGCTCTTGAAGTCTACTGCCTCAAGCCGACAATTACAATAGTGCTTCATTGTGCAACAGCTACAAGCTCCTTCAGAACTTTCAGGGATCACATAGCATGCACTAGCACACAATCGACACCGCTTACTCGCAAACAAACCCAGACTAGAGAGCCACCTGTTTTTTTAACTTACTCTAAGTCTGAGAAAGGTTGAAAATTTAAGAATAGGAAGCTCTAATATCTTTCTTAAATACAGGAAGGTTTGCACCATTACAATGGTACCTTTCATTCTTTGTTAAAGGTTGTTGCACGAGCCCTATTGTCAAAAAATGCAAGTGAACCAAGAACGACTTATCCCCATCACATATCCCTTACATTGCATCCATCTAAAATTGTACATGTAGCATTCATGGCAGCTATCATATCTACTTCCGTCCCAAACACAAACTAATTAGAACTTGGTCTGCTGTTTTCCATGCCCATAGAAAAGGTTCATAATTTATCAAACGTTTAATAAGTCTTCATTTTAATAACATTAATCATCGATTTTTTAATTTTTAATATAAAAAATATTATTACATTTGTATTAAATGGTACAAAAAAGATGACCCACATAGCTATTTTAAGGACTTCACCAATGAATGGATATCAGGCAATGCAATCCTCAATTAGCTCTAATTGTTTTTTTTTTTTTAACCTGTTTTAGTTTTAAGTTGACTGATCAACTTAAACTTAATTTAACCTTGATTTCTTTGCTAAGAGAATTTAGTGACATTCTAATAAACTTAATTATGTAATTAAATCAATTTTAAATTAAATATTTATCCCTTGATCGTAATCTTTCATAGTTAAACTTACACTCTTCAATTGAGTTTAAGCTTACCCTTGAGAGATACATCAACTTTGGTATCAGAGCAAGTTGCATCCTGTGCTTAAAACCCACGCATGCATGCACCAAAACCACTAAAAAAAAAAAAACAAATACAAAAAAATTAACAAAAATCAGTCCATGGGGTGCCATGTAACTTAGAAAGTTAATCAAGTTGAAACATGAAGTTGACTCCCTTGGCATCAAGATTGACTCCTTTGACGTCAAAACACATCATCTTGACCTTACAATACAACAATTAAGAGATGATTTATGCTCCTTCAAGCTTAAAATGAAAAGGGAAGCTGAACAACCCTTTGTCTCAAATGAAGTGGGCCAAAGTGATGAAGACTTTGATCTACCTTCCATCTTGGAAGACTATAGTGAAGAAGAAGAGGAAAAAGAGGTGATGCAGGCATATTCAGAAGAAGAAGTTATGGAGGAACCTGACGAGGGTGAATGCTTTTTTTTAGGAGAAATCTAAGCAACCTCAAAGATGATGAAGATGAATGGAGAGAAAACATCTTTCATTCAAGTACTATTCAAGGGAGGGTGTGTTCTATGATAATTTAGGGGGGAAGTTGTGCTAATATATGTCACTAGGCATGGTGGAAAAGCTCAATTTACATGCCACAGCCCGCCCACACCCTAACAATCTTTTCCAAACTATTACTTGTGGTAAGCCATCTCAAACAACCCTTAACCATCCGAGTAATTACCACCAATTTTGTATCAAACCACGCTTATTTGAATGGTTGGTGTTATTTCAACCATATTTAAAGGCTTAAATTTGAGGATAATTTTTTTTCTAATAGGGGGAGGATGATGGATATCAACCCATGCAATCCTCAATTAGCCCAAATCATTTTTTTTGAACCTGTTTCAGTTTTAAGTTGATTCATCAACTTAAACTTAATTTAACTTTGATTTCTCTACTAAGATAGTTTATTGCCATTCTAATAAACTTAATTGTGCAATTGAATCACTTTTAAATTAAGTATTTTGTCTAAACTTTCAATGGACTTGAAACAGAAGGCCCCGAGTTTAGGTCAGCAAAATACCTGGTTTTCGAGAGCTTAAGTACTTAAGCATCTTTGTGGCTTAAGTCAAATTTTTTTTTTCATGGATTTGAAGGTCACTAAGTTAGCTTTCTAACAAACAATGTTTCAGCTCATTTGGACTTCATTTGCCCATCCAAATCAGTGTCTAAATTCGAACTATCCAAATTGTCCAATTGAGACAGATTGTACCCAGTTTTGTTTTTATGTTTTCTAGACAAAACAACATCCAAACTATGTAATTCTCTTCTTGTTAGTTAGTTTTGGATGTCATAAATGGAAGGATGTCAAGAAAGATCCAAGGCAAGTAGGCTAGGCCATCCAGGTCAGCCCATTTTTCCAAGCTACCCGATTACTGCCTAAACCTACACAGCTAGATTAATCAAGTTAGTTGAGCCTCTTAATGATGGGGAAATGCAGATTTCTCAAATCAGAGGGTATAGACATCCTGAGGTTTTCGCCCATTGAAGGGAACCTAAGATTACTCATCAAAATGAGGTGGTCCAAGGAGAGCAAAGACTGGCCCACATGGCACCTTATTAACCAGTGCTTAACCTAGAGGGTTTACCCTCTTCGGTGGGTTTCCTTCACAAATCTTTGTGCTTACTAGGATGCCTAGTAATGCTTAGTCAATACATGACTCATTCATGGAGAAAATGACACATGGGTCAAGGAGAATGAGTAACTTTGTAAGTTAGAATTCGAACATCATGGCATGAGGTGTCGCACCCGTACAAGCCTCATTCTTTTGAGGTGGCAGCTGTGGGTAACTTCTTTCCTAGGTAGGAAAACATGACTAATCAGCCAAGGATCATTAAGGAAGAAGCTTAGATAATTATTTTAGTAATTACTAAGCTTTTTGTTTAAGTTGAATATAGTTTAGAAACAAGCTATGTAATTTAGTTAAGTATACTTAGTGAGTTTCCTAATCATTAAGTAACCTCCTGAAGGTTACCTAGTGAGGGAGGAAAGGGCTTAGCCATGTCATTATAAATAGCCTAGCCATTCATTTTGTAAGCATAACTTGATGAATTTTAAAGAAAAGCTTGAGTGAAAACTCTCTTGCAAGGGTGGATTCTCTTGTGTTAAATTCCTAAGTGCTATATCTCTAAGTTAGCTCCTTGGAGTGGTGATCTTTTAGGTCCAAATCAAACGTCTTAGTGGTGCTTTTGCTTTGTCTAAGGAGCCTAGTTTGGATGAACCCTTGAGTAGTTTGGTGGTGGTGAAATCTGTATCCATCAATCCCCTTAAGTCTAGCTCTTCACTCTCCAGGTGTGGATTCATTTGGGTGAGTTAAGTTCATATCTTTCACTTTATCTTCAAATTCACTTGTTTTCTTTCAAAAGTGGGTTTGAATTTGTCCCTTGATTGTAATCTTTCATGGTTTAACTTACACTCTTAAATTGACCTTAAGCTTAACCCTTGTGAGATACATTAACTCTGGTATCAAAGCAAGTTTCATCCTTGTGCCTGAAACACAGGCATCCATACACTAAACTGCAAAAAAAAACACATCATCTTAGAATTAAGTTGAAACATGAAGTTGAGTCCCTTGGCGTTAAGATTGACTCCCTTGACGTCAAAACACATCATCTTGACCTTGCAATGCAACAACTGGGTGACGATTTATGCTCCTGTAAGCTTGAAATGAAAAGGGAAGCTGATTGTCTCAAATAAAGTGAACCAAGGTCATGATGATAATAAGATTGACTTTGATCTACCTTGCATCTTTGATGACTATGGTGAATAAGAAAAGGAGGACAAAGAGGAGCTACAGGTAGATTTAGAAGAAGATACTTTTTTTGAGGGTGAAATGCTTTTTTTTGAGGAGAAATCTAAGTAACCTCAAAGAAGATGACGATGAACAGAGAGAAAACATCATCCATTCAAGATGTACTATTCAAGTGAGGGGGTGTTCTTTTATGATTGACGGGGGATGTTGTGCTAATATAATATCACTAGGTATGGTGGAAAAGCTCAATTTACATGCCAGCGCCCACCCACACCCTAACAATCTTTTCCAAACTCCTACTTGTGGTAAGCCATCTCAAACAACCCCTAACCATTCGAGTAATTACGATCAATTTTGAATCAAACCATGTTTATTCAAATGGTTGGTGTCATTTTGGCCAGATTTAATTGCTTAAATTTGAGGATAATGTTTTCTAACAAGGCGAGGATGATGGATATCAGCCCACGTAATCCTCAATTAGCCCTAATCATTTTTTAAACCTATTTTAGTTTTAAGTTGATTCATCAACTTAAACATAATTTAACTTTGATTTCTTTTATAAGAGAGTTTATTGACATTCTAATAAACTCAATTATGCAATTAAATCACTTGAAACAGAAGGTCCCGGGTTCAGGTCAACAACATACCCGATTTTGAGAGCTTAGCTACTTAGGCATATCTATGGTTTAAGTCAACTATTTTTCCATGGGTTTAACGGTCAAGAAGTTAGCTTTCCAACAAAAGAAGTTTTAGCTCATTTGGGCTTCATTTGCTCATCCAAATCAGTGTTTAAATCTAGACTGTCCAAATTGCCCGGTTGAGACAGATTGTGCCTAATTTTGTTTTTACTATTTTCTAGACTAAACGACATCCAAATTGTGTAATTTTTTTTTTAGTTAGTTTAGGATGTCAAAAATCGAAGGATGTCAATAAAGATCTAAGGCAAGCAAACCAGGCCATCCAAGTCAGCCGATTTTGCCAAGCTACCTGGTTAGTGCCTAAAACTACCCGGTTTAATTAATTAAGTTAGTTGAGCCTCTTAATGATGTGGAAATCCAGATTTCTCAAATGAGTGGGTATTATAGACATGCAGAGATTCCCCCCCATGGAAGAAAACCTAAGATTACACATCATGAGGTGGCCCAAGGAGAGCAAAGACCGGCCCACATGGTGCCTTATTAGCCGGTTGCTTGACCTAGAGGGTTTACCCTCTTAGATGGGTTTCCTCCACAAGCCTTTGTACTTACTAGGATTTTGAGTAATGCTTAGTTAATATATGACTCATTCATGGAGAAAATGACACATGGGTAAGGAGAATGAGTGACTTTGCATGTTAGAATTCGAACACCATGGCAAGAGGTGGCACACATGCACAAGCCTTGTTCTATTGAGGTGCCAGCTATGGGTAACTTCCTTCTAAAGGAGGAAAACATGACTAATCAGCGAAGGATCATCAAGGAAGAAGCTTAGATAATCATTCTAATAATTAGTAAGCTTTTTGTTCATGTTTAATATAGTTTAGACACAAGCTATGTAATTTTGTTTAGTAAGTATACTTAGTGAGTTTCCTAATCATTAAGTAACCTCCTAAATGTTACCTAGTGAGGGAGGAAAGGGCTTAGGCATGTCATTATAAATAGCCTAGCCATTCATTTTATAAGCATAACTTGGTGAATTTTAAAAAAAAAGGTTGAATGAAAAGTGTCTCGCAAGGGTGGATTCTCATGTGTTAAATTCCTAAGTGCTGTATCTCCAAGTTAGTTCCTTGGAGTGGTAATCTCTTAGGTCTAAATCAAACTTCTTAGTGGTGCTTTTGCTGTATCTAAGGAGCCTAGTTCGGATGAACCCTTAAGGAGTTTGGTGGTGGTGAAATCTATATCCATCAATTCCCTTAAATCTAGCTCTTCACTCTCCCGATTGCATACATTTAGATGAGTTAAGTTCATATCTTTCACTTTATCTTCAGATTCACTTGTTTTCTTTCAAAAGTTTGTTTGAATTTGTCCCTTGATCATAATCTTTCATGGTTTAACTTACACTCTTGAACTGAGTTTAAGCTTAACCCTTGAGCAATGCAACAACTTTGGTATCAAAGCAAGTTTCATCCTTGTGCCTGAAACCCATGCATCCATACAACAAAACCATAAAAAAACCAAATACAAAAATTAACCCATGAGGTGCCATGTCACTTAGAAAGTTAATTAAGTTGAAACATAAAGCTAACTCCCTTGACATCAAAACACATCATCTTGACCTTGCAATACAACAATTGAGAGATTTATTTATGCTTCTTTAAGCTTGAAATGAAAAGGGAAGATGAACAACCCTTTGTCTCAAATGAAGTGGACCAAAGTCATGAAGATAATAAGGTTAACTTTGATCCACCTTCCGTCTTTGGTGATGATGGTGAAGAAGAAAAGGAGGAAGAAGAGGTGCTGCAGGCGTGTTCAGAAGAAGAAGTTATGGAGAAACCTAACAAGGGTGAAATGCTTTTTTTGAGGAGAAATCTAAGTAACCTTAAAGAAGATCAAGATGAACAGAGAGGAAACATCTTTCATTCAAGATGTACTATTTAAGAGAGGGTGTGTTCTTTGATAATTGATGGGGGAAATTGTGCTGATACAGTATCACTAGGCATGGTGCAAAAGCTAAATTTACATGCCACAGCCCACCCATACCCTAACAACCTTTTCCAAACTCCTACATACAGTAACCCATCTCAAACAACCCCTGACTATCTGAGTAATTACCACCATTTTCGAATCAAACCATGTTTATTTGAATGGTTGGTATTGTTTCTGCTAGATTTATTGGCTTAAATTTGAGGAAAAAGTTTTTCTAACAAGGGAAGGATGATGGATAACAGTCCATGCAATCCTCAATTAGCCTTAATCATTTTTTTTGAACCTGTTTCAGTTTTAAGTTAATTCATCAACTTACACTTAATTTAACTTTGATTTCTTTGCTAAGAGAGTTTATTAAAATTGTACCATACTCTATTATGCAATTAAATCAGTTTTAAATTGCGTTATTTTAGTCCAAACTTTCAATGGACTCTAAACGGAAGGTCCCGGGTTTAGGTTAGCAACATACCCGATTTTTGAGAGCTTAATTACTTAGGTCTCTTTGTAGTTTAAATCAAATGTTTTTGCATGGATTTGAATGCCAAGGTGTTAGCTTTCCAACGAAACAAGTTTTAACTCATTTGGACTTAATTTGCCCATCCAAATCAATGTTTAAATACGGACTATCTAAACTGCTGCCCGATTGAGACAGATTGCATCCGGTTTTATTTTTACTATTTTCAGAACTAAACGACATCCAAATTGTGTAATTCTTCTTTTTTAGTTAGTTAGGATGTTAGGAATTGAAGGATGTCAAGAGAGATTCAAGGCAAGCAAGCTACGCCATCCAGTTCAGCCCATCTTACCAATCTATGTGGTTAGTGCCTAAAACTGCACGGTTGGATTAATCAAGTTAATTGAGCCTCTTAATGATGTTCGAATCCGAATTTCTCAAATGGTGGGGGGTTATACAGATCTTGAGGTTTCTCTGCATGGAAGGAAACCTAAGATTACTGATAAAAATGAGGCAGCCCAAGGAGAGTAAAGACTGGCCCACAACGCACCTTATTAGCCAGTTGCTTAACCTTGACTTAGGTGGGTTTCCCTTACCAACCTTTATGCTGCCTAATAATGCTTAGTCACTATATGCCTCATTCATGGAGAAAGTGAGACATGGATTACGGAGAGTGAGCGACTTTGCAAGTTAGAATTCGAACACCATAGCATGAGGTGGCGCACATATGCAAGCCTTATTCTTTTCAGGTGGCTGCTATGCGTAACTTCCTTCCTACGGAGGAAAACATTACTAATAAGCCAAGGATCATCAAGGCAGAAGCTTAGGTAATCATTTTGGTAATAATTAAGCTTTTTATCTATGTTAAATATAGTTTAGAAACAAGCTATGTAATTTAGTTAAGTAAGTATACTTAGTGAGTTTCCTAATCATTAAGTAACCTACTAAAGGTTATCTAGTGAGGGAGGAAAGGGCTTAGGTGTGTCATTATAAATAGCCTAGCCATTCATTTTGTAAGCATAACTTGAAGAATTTTAAAGAAAAGCTTGAGTGAAAACTCTCTTGTAAAGGTGGATTCTCTTGCGTTAAATTCCTAAGTGCTATAACTCTAAGTTGGTTCCTTAGAGTGGTGATCAGTTAGGGCTAAATCAAACTTCTTAGTGGTGCTTTTGCTGTATCTAAGGAGCCTAGTTTGGATGAACCCTTGAGTAGTTTGGTGGTGGTAAAATCTGCACCCATCAATCCCCTTAAGTCAAGCTCTTTACTCTCTAGGTGTGGATTCATTTGGGTGAGTTAAGTTCATTTCTTTCATTTTATCTTCAGATTCACTTATTTTCTTTCAAAAACGAGTTTGAATTTTCCCTTGATCGTAAACAACTTTGGTGTCAAAGTAAGTTTCACCCTTGTGCCCGAAACCCACGCATGCATACACCAAAACCACAAAAAAAAAACTAAATACAAAAAAACCAAACACGAAAATCAGTCTACGAGGTGCCATGTAATTTAGAAAGTTAATCAAGTTAAAACATGAAGTTGACTCCCTTAGCATCAAGATTGACTCCTTTGACATTAAAACACATCATCTTGACCTTGCAATACAGCAATTGAGAGATGATTTATGCTCCTTCAAGCTTGAAATGAAAAGGATAGCTGAACAACCCTTTGTCTCAAATGAAGTGGACCAAAGTCATGAAGATAATAAGGTTGACTTTGATCTACCTTCCATCTTTGATGTCTATGGTGAATAAGAAAAGGAGGAAGAAGAGGTGCTGTGGGTAGATTCAGAAGAACAAGTTATGGAGGAACCTGACGAGGGTGAAATGCTTTTTTTGAGGAGAAATCTAAGTAGCCTCAAAGAAGATGAAGATGAACAGAGAGAAAATATCTTTCATTCAAGATATACTATTCAAAGCAGGGTGTGTTATCTGATAATTAGCGGGGGAGGTTGGGCTAATACCGTATCGCTAGGCATGGTGGAAAAGCTCAATTTACGTGCCACATTCCCCCGGCACCGTAACAATCTTTTCCAAACTCCTACTTGTAGTAAGCCATCTCAAACAACCCCTAACCATCTGAGTAATTACCACCAATTTTGAATCAAACCACATTTATTTGAATGGTTGGTGTCATTTCAGCCAGATTTAGTGGCTTAAATTTGAGGACAAGTTTTTTTAACAGGGGGAGGATGATGGATATCAGCCCATGCAATCCTCAATTAGGCCTAATCATTTTTTTAAACCTATTTCAATTTTAAGTTGATTCATCAACTTAAATTTAAATTAACTTTGATTTCTTTAACTTAATTATGCAATTAAATCACTTTTAAATTAAGTATTTTTGTCCAAACTTTCAATGGACTTGAAACAGAAGGTCCCGAGTTCAGGTTGGCAACATACCCAGTTTTTGAGAGTTTAACTACTTAGGCCTCTTTATGGGTCAAGTCAAATGTTTTCCATAGGTTTGAAGGTCAAGAAGTTAGCTTTCCAAAAAAATAAGTTTCAGCTTATTTGAACTGCATTTGCCCATCCAAATAAGTGTTTAAATCTGAACTATCCAAACTGCCCAGTTGATACAGATTGTACCCGATATTGTTTTTACAATTTTCTAGACTAAACGACATCCAAATTGCGTAATTATTTTTATTTGGTTAGTTTAGGATGTTAGGAATCCAAGAATGTCAGGAAAGATCCAAGGCAAGCAAGCTAGGCCATCCAGTTCAGCCTATTTTGCCAAGCTACCCAGTTAGTGCCTAAAACTGCATGTTTGGATTAATCAAGTTAATTGAGCGCAAATCCAGATTTTTCAAATGGGGGGGGGATTATAGACATCTTGAGGTTTCCCTCCACGGAAGGAAACCTAAGATTACTCATCAAAATGAGGTGGCCCAAGGAGAGCAAAGACCGGCCCATATGGTGCCTTATTAGCTGGTTGCTTAACCTAGAGGGTTTACCCTCTTCGATGGGTTTCGTCGCCCAACCTTTGTGCTTACTAGACTGCCTAGTAATGCTTAGTCACTATATGACTTATTCATAGAGAAAGTGACACATGGGTTCAGAAGAATGAGTGACTGTGCAAGTTAGAATTTGAACACCATGGCATGAGGTGGCGCACATGTACAAGCCTCGTTCTTTTGAGGTGGCAGCTGTGGGTAGCTTCCTTCCTACAGAGGAAAACATGACCAATCAGCCAAGGATCATCAAGGAAGAAGCTTAGATAGTCATTTTGGTAATTATTAAGCTTTTTGTTCATGTTTAATATAGTTTAGAAACAAACTATATAATTTAGTTAAGTAAGTATACTTACTGAGTTTCCTAATCATTAAGTAACCTCCTAAAGGTTACCTAGTGAGGGAGGAAAGGGCTTAGGCGTGTCATTATAAATAGCCTAGCCATTCAATTTGTAAGCATAACTTGATGAATTTTAAAGAAAAGCTTGGGTGAAAACTCTCTAACAAGGGTGGATTCTCTTTCGTTAAATTCCTAAGTGCTGTATCTCTATGTTAGCTCCTTAGAGTGGTGATCTCTTAGGTCCAAATCAAACTTCTTAGTGGTGCTTTTGTTGCATCTAAGGAGCCTAGTTTGGATGAACCCTTAAGAAGTTTGGCGGTGGTGAAATCTGTACCCTTCAATCCCTAGAAGTCTAGCTCTTCATGCTCTAGGTGTGGATTCAATTGGGTGTGTTAAGTTCATATCTTTCACTTCATCTTCAGATTCACTTGTTTTCTTTCAAAAGTGGGTTTGAATTTGTCCCTTGATCGTAATCTTTCAAGGTTTAATTACACTCTTGAATTGAGTTTAAGCTTAACCCTTGAGAGATACATCAACTTTGGTATTAGAGCAAGTTTCATCCTGTGCTTGAAACCCACGCATGCATGCACCAAAACGACAAAAACATCCAAATACAAAAACCAGCCCATGAGGTGCCATGTCACTTAGAAAGTTAATCAAGTTGAAACATGAAGCTGACTCCCTTGGCATCAAGATTGACTCCCTTAACGTCAAAACACATCATCTTGACATTGTAATGCAACAATAGAGGGATGATTTACACTCCTTCAAGCTTAAAGTGAACAGGGAAGCTGAACAACCCTTTGTCCCAAAGGAAGTGGACCAAAGTCATGAAGATAATAAGGTTGACTTTGATGTACCTTCCGTCTTTGATGACTACAATGAATAAGAAAAGGAGGAAGAAGAGGTGCTGTAGGCAGATTTAGAAGAAGAAGTTATGGAGGAACCTGATGAGGGTGAAATGGTTTTTTTGAGGAGAAATCTAAGTAACCTCAAAGAAGATGAAGATGAACAGAGAGAAAACATCTTTCATTCAAGATGTACTATTCAAGGGAGGGTGTGTTCTCTGATAATTGATGAGGGAAGTAATGCTAATATAGTATCACTAGGCATGGTGGAAAAGCGCAATTTACATGCTGCAGCCCACCTAGACCCTAGCAATCTTTTCCAAACTCCTACTTGTGGTAAGCCATCCCAAACAACCCCTTGACTATCCGAGTAATTACCACCAATTTCAAATCAAATCCTATTTATTTAAATGGTTGGTGTTATTTCAACTAGATTTAATCGCTTAAATTTGATGAAAAAGTTTTTCTAACAAGGGGAGGATGATGGATATCAGCCCATGTAATCCTCAATTAGCCCTAATCATTTTTTTTGGAACCTGCTTCAGTTTTAAGTTAATTCATCAACTTAACCTTAATTTAACTTTGATTTTCTTGCTAAGAGAGTTTATTGAAAATGTAATATACTTAATCACATAATTGAATCAGTTTTAAATTAAGTATTTTAATCCAAACTTTTAATGGACTTAAAACAGAAGGTCCCGGGTTTAGGTCAGCAGCATACCCAACTTTTGAGAGCTTAATTACTTAGGCCTTTTGTGGTTTAAGTCAAATATATTTCCATGGGTTTGAAGGTCAAGATGTTAGCTTTCCAACAAAACACGTTTTAACTCATTTGGACTTCAATTGCCCATCCAAATCAGTGTTTAAATCGGGACTGCCCAAACTACCCATTTGAGATAGATTATACCTAGATTTCTTTTTACTATTTTCAAGATTAAAAAACATCCAAATTGTGTAATTCTTTTTTTCAGTTAGTTTAGGATGTCAAGGATCCAAGGATGTCAAGAACGATCCAAGGCAAGACAGCCAGTCCATCCAGTTCATCCCATTTTACCAAGCTACCTGGTTAGTGCCTAAAGCTGCATGATTGGATTAATGAAGTTAATTTAGACTTTTAATGATGTGCAAATCCGGATTCTCAAATGGGGGGGATTATAGACATCCTAAGGTTTCCCCCTGTGGAAGGAAACCTAAGATTGGTTATCGAAATGAGGTGGCCCAAGGAGAGCAAAAACTGGTCCACATAGCACCTTATAGCAGGTTGCTTAACCTAGAGGGTTTACCCTCTTGGGTGGGTTTCCTCCACCAACCTTTGTGCTTACTATGATTCCCAGTAATGCTTAGTCACTATATGACTCATTCATGGAGAAAATGAAACATGGGCTAAGGAGAATCAGCGACTTTGCAAGTTAGAATTCGAAAACCATGGCATAAGGTGGCGCACTTATGCAAGCCTTATTCTTTTAAGTTGGCAGCTGTGGGTAACTTCCTTCCTAGGGAGGGAAACATGACTAATCAGCCAAGGATCATCAAGGAAGAAGCTTTGAAAATTATTTTGGTAATTATTAAGCTTTTTGTTCATGTTTAATATAGTTTAGAAACAATCTATGTAATTTAGTTAAGTATACCCTTTATCTTAAATGAAGTGGATCAAAGTCATGAAGATAATAAGGTTAACTTTGATCTACCTTCCATCTTTGATGACTATGGTGAATAAGAAAAGGAGGAATAAGAGGTGCTGTAGGCAGATTCAGAAGAAGAAGTTATGGAGGAACCTGATGAGGTTGAAATGCTTTTTTTGAGGAGAAATCTAAGAAACCTCAAAGAAGATGAAGATGAATAGAGAAAAAATATCTATCATTTAAGATGTACTTTTCTAGGGAGGGCGTGTTCTCTAACGATTGATGGAGGAAGTTGTGCTAATACAGTATAACTAGGTATGGTGGAAAAGCTCAATGTGCATGCACAGCCTATCCACACCTTAATAATCTTTTCTAAACTCCTACTTGTGGTAAGCCATCTTAAACAACCCCTAACCATCCAAGTAATTACCACTAATTTTGAATCAAACTATGTTTATTTGAATGGTTACTATCATTTTGGCCAGATTTATAATCTTAAATTTGAGGATAAATTCTTTCTAACAAGGGGAGGATGATGGATAGCAGCCCATGCAATCCTTAATTAGCCCTAATCATTTTTTTTTTTTTTTTGGGGAACCTGTTACAGTTTTAAGTTGATTCATGAACTTAAACTTAATTTAACTTTGATTTCTTTGCTAACGGAGTTTATTGACATTCTAATAAACTTAATTATGCAATTAAATCACTTTAAAATTAAGTATTTTTCTCCGAACCTTCAATGGACTTGAAATAGAAGGTCTCGGGTTCAGGTCAGCAACATAGCTGGTGTTTGAGACCTTAACTACTTGGGCCTCTTTGTGGCTTAAGTCAAATATTTTTACATTGGTTTAAAGGTCAAGAAGTTAGCTTTCGAACAAAACAAGTTTCAGCTCATTTGGACTTCGTTTGCCCATCTAAATCAGTGTCTAAATCCGGACTGTCCAATCTGCCCGGTTGAGTAGATTGTACACCGTTTTATTTTTAATATTTTCTAGACTAAACGACATCCAAATTATATAATTCCTTTCTTTTTAGTTAGTTTAGGATGCCAAAAATTGAAGGATGTCAAGAAAGATCCAAGGCAAGCAAGCCAGGCCATCCAGGCCAGCCCATTTTGCCAAGCTACTCGGTTAGTGCCTAAAACTACATAGTTGGATTAATAAATTTAGTAGAGCCTCTAAATGATGTGGAAATCTAGATTTCTCAACTGAGGGGGGATTAGACATCCTGAGGTTCCCCCCATTGAAGGAAACCTAAGATTACTCATCAAAATGAGGTGGCCGAAGGAGAGCAAAGACCGTCCTACATGGCCCGGTTGCCTAACCTAGAGGGTTTACCGTTTTAGGTGGGTTTCCTGCACAGACCTTTGTGCTTACTGGGATGCCTAGTGATGCTTAGTCATTATATGACTCATTGATGGTGAAAATGACACATGGGTTAAGGAGAATGAGCGACTTTGCAAGTTAGAAATTGAACACCATAGCATAAAATGGCGTATATGTACAAGCCTTATTCTTTTGAGGTGGCAGCTTTGGGTAGTTTCCTTCCTAGGGAGGAAAACATGGCTAATCAGCGATGGATCATCATGGAAAAAGCTTAGATAATCATTTGGTAATTATTAAGCTTTTTGTTCACGTTTAATATAGTTTAGAAACAAGCTGTGCAATTTAGTGAAGTAAGTATGCCTAGTGAGTTTCCTAATCATTAAGTAACCTCCTAAAGGTTACCTAGTGAGGGAGGAAAGGGCTTAGGCATGTCATTATAAATATCCTAGCCATTCATTTTGTAAGCACAACTTGATCAATTTTAAAGAAAAGCTTGAGTGAAAACTCTCTTGCAAGGGTGGATTCTCTTGTGTTAAATTCCTCAGTGCTGTATCTCTAAGTTAGTTCCTTAGAGTGGTGATCTCTTAGGTCCAAATCAAACTTCTTAGTGGTGGTTTTGCTCTATCTAAGGAGTCTAGTTTGGATGAACCCTTAAGGAGTTTGGTGAAATCTATATGCATCAATCCCCTTAAGTCTAGCTCTTCACTCTCCTGGTGTGGATGCATTTGTGTGAGTTAAGTTCATAACTTTTACTTTATCTTCACATTCACTTGTTCTCATTCAATGTTGGATTGAATTTATCCCTTGATCGTAATCTTTCATGGTTTAACTGACACTCTTGAATTGAGCTTAAGCTTAACCCTTAAGAGATACATCAACTTTGATATCCAAGCAAGCTTTATCCTTTTACCCACACATCCATATACCAAAACCACAAAAAAAAAAAACCAAATACAAAATCAGCCCATGAGGTGCCATGTCACTTAGAAAGTTAATCAAGTTAAAACATGAAGCTGACTCCCTTGGCATCAAGATTGACTCCCTTGACGTCAAAATACATCATCTTAACCTTACAATACAACAATTGGGAGTTGATTTACACTACTTCAAGCTTGAAATGATAAGGGAATCTGAACAACCCTTTGTCTCAAATGAAGTGGACCAAAGTCATGAAGATAATAAGGCTAACTTTAATCTACCTTCCATCTTTGATGAATATGGGGAAGAAGAAAAGGCGGAAGAAGAGGTGCTGGGGGTGGATTTAGAAGAAGAAGTTGTGGAGGAACTTGCCAAGGGTGAAATGCTTTTTTTGGAGAGAAATCTAAGTAACCTCAAAGAAGATGAAGATGAACAGAGAGAAAACATCTTTCATTGAAGATGTACTATTCAAGGGAGGGTGTGTTCTCTAATAATTGACGGGGAAGTTATGCTAAAACAGTATCACTAGGCTTGGTGAAAAAGCTCAATTTATATGCCACAGCCCATCCACAGCCTAACAATCTTTTCCAAACTCCTACTTATAGTAAACAAACCTTGACTATCCGAGTAATTACCACCAATTTCGAATCAAACCCTATTTATTTGAATGGTTGGTGTTATTTCAACTAGATTTAATGGCTTAAATTTGAAAGCAAATTTTTTCCAACAAGGGGAGGATGATGGATATCAGCCCATGCAATCCTCAATTAGCCCTAATCATTTTTTTTTTGGAACCTGTTTCAGTTTTAAGTTGAGTCATTAATTTAAACTTAATTTAACTTTGATTTCTTTGCTAAGAGAGTTTAATGAAATTGTAATATACTTAATTATGCAATTAAATTAGTTTTAAATTAAGTATTTTTGTCCAAGTTTTCAATGGACTTGAAACAGAAGGACCCGGATTCAGGTCAGCAACATACCCAGTTTTTGGGAGCTTAATTACTTAGGCCTCTTTGTGGTTTAAGTCAAATATTTTTCAATGGGTTTAAAGGTCGAGACGTTAGCTTTCCAGCAAAACACGTTTCAACTCATTCGGACTTCATTTGCTGATCCAAATCAGTGTTTAAATCCGGACTGTCCAAACTGCCCTGTTGAGACAGATTGCACCCGGTTCTGTTTTTACTATTTTCTGAACTAAACGACATCCAAATTGTGTAATTCTTTCTTTTAGTTAGTTTAGGATGTCTTGAAAGATTCAAGGTAAATAGGCCACGACATCCAGTTCAGCCCATTTTGCCAAGCTACCTGGTTAGTGCCTAAAACTGCACGGTTGGATTAATCAAATTAATTGAGCTTCTTAATGATGTGCGAATCCCGCTTTCTCAAATAGGAGGCATTGTAGACATCCTGAGGTTTCTCCACATCGAAGAAAACCTAAGATTACTCATCAAAATGAGGTGGCCCAAGGAGAGCAAAGACCGACTCACATAGTGCCTTATTAGCCGGTTGCTTAACCTAGAGAGTTTACCCCCTTAGGTGGGTTTCCTCCCCCAACCTTTGTGCTTGCTAGACTGCATAGTAATGCGTAGTCACCATATGACTCGTTCATGGAGAAAGTGAGACATGGGCTAAGGAGAATGAGCAACTTTGCAAGTTAGAATTTGAACACCATGGCATGAGGTGGCACACACGGGCAAGCCCATCACTTTTCAGGTGGATGCTATGGGTAACTTCCTTACTAGGGAGGAAAACATGACTAATTAGCCAAGGATCATAAAGGAAGAGGCTTAGGCAATCATTTTTGTAATCATTAAGCTTTTTGTTCATGTTCAATATAGTTTAGAAACAAGCTATGTGATTTAGTTAAGTAAGTATACTTAGCGAGTTTCCTAATTATTAAGTAACCTACTAAAGGTTACCTAGTGAGGGAGGAAAGAGCTTAGGCGTGTCATTATAAATAACCTAGCCATTTATTTTGTAAGCATAACTTGATGAATTTTAACAAAAAGCTTGAGGGAAAACTCTCTTGTAAGGGTGGATTCTCTTGTGTTAAATTCCTAAGTGTTGTATCTCTAAGTTAGTTCCTTAGAGTGGTGATCTCTTAGGTCCAAATCAAACTTCTTAGTGGTGCTTTTCCTATATCTATAGAGCATAGTTTGGATGAACCCTTGAGGAGTTTGATGGTGGTGAAATCTGTATCCATCAATCCCCTTAAGTCTAGCTCCTCACTCTCCAGGTGTGGATTCATTTGGGTGAGTTAAGTTCATATCTTTCACTTTATCTTCAAATTCACTTGTTTTCTTTCAAAAGCGAGTTTGAATTTGTCCCTTGATCATAATCTTTCATGGTTTATCTTACACTCTTGAATTGAGTTTAAGTTTAACCTTGAGAGATACATCAACTTTGGTATCAGAGCAAGTTTCATATTTGTGCCTGAAACCCATGCATGCATACACCAAAACCACAAAAAAAAGACCAAATGCTAAAAAACCAAATACAAAATCAGTCCACGAGGTGCCATGTAACTTAGAAAGTTAATCATGTTGAAACATAAAGTTGAATCCCTTGGCATCATCATTGACTCCCTTGACGTCAAAACACATCATCTTGACCTTGCAATACAACAATTGAGAGATGATTTATGCTCCTTCAAGCTTGAAATGAAAGGGGAAGCTGAACACTTTGTCTCTAATGAAGTGGACCAAAGTCATGAAGATAATGAGGTTGGCTTTGATTTGCCTTCCATCTTTGATGACTATGGGGAATAAGAAAAGGAGGAAAAAGAGGTGCTGCAGGTAGATTCAAAAGAAGACGTTATGGAGGAACCTGACGAGGGTGAAATGCTTTTTTTGAGGAGAAATCTGGGTAACCTCAAAGAAGATGACGATGAACAGAGAGAAAACATCTTTCATTCAAGATGTACTATTCAAGCGAAGGTGTGGTCTCTGATAATTGACGGGGGATGTTGTGCTGATACCATATCACTAGGCATGGTGGAAAAGCTCAATTTACATGCCACATCCCCCTCACACCCTAACAATCTGTTCCAAACTCATACTTATGGTAAGCCATCTCAAACAGCGCCTAACTATCTGAGTAATTACCACCAATTTTGAATCAAACCACGCTTATTTGAATGCTTGGCGTCATTTTCGCTAGATTTAATGGCTTATATTTGAGGAAAAATTTTTTCTAACAAGGGAAGGATGACGGATATCAGCCGATGCAATCCACAATTAAGCCTAACCATTTTTTTGAACCTGTTTCAGTTTTAAGTTAATTCATCAACTTAAACTTAATTTAACTTTGACTTCTTTGTGATATTTTATTGACATTATAATAAACTTGATTATGCAATGAAATTGCTTTTAAATTAAGTGTTTTTATACAAACTTTCAATGGACTTGAAATAGAAGGTCCCGGATTTAGGTCAGCAACATACCCGGTATTAACTACTTAGGCTTCTTTGTGGTTTAAGTCAAATATTTTTCCATGGGTTTGAAGGTCAAGAGGTTAGCTTTCGAACAAAACAAGTTTCAGGTCATTTGGACTTTATTTGCCAATCCAAATCAGTGTTTAAAACAGGGTTGTCCAAACTGTTCGGTTGAGACAGATTGTACTCGGTTTTGTTTTTACTGTTTACTAGACTAAACGACATCAAAATGGTGTAATTCTTTTTTTGTGAGTCATTTTAGGATGTCAAAAATCAAAGGATGACAAGAACTATTCAAGGCAAGCAAGCCAGGGCATCCAGGTCAACACATTCCATCAAGCTACCCGGTTAGTGCCAAAAATCGCACGGTAGGATTAATCAAGCTAGTTGAGCCTCTTAATGATGTGGAAATCAAGATTTCTCAAATGAGGGGGATTATAGATATCCTGATGTTTCCCCCTATGGGACGAAACATAAGATTACTCAACAAAATAAGGTGGCCCAAGGAGAGCAAAGACCAGCCCACATGGTGCCTTATTAGCCAGTTGCTTAACCTAGAGGGTTTAGATTCTTAGTTAGGTTTCCTCCACCAACCTTTGTGTTCACTAGGATTCCTAGTAATGCTTAGTTAGTATATGACTCATTCATGGAGAAAATGACACAGGGGCTAAGGAGAATGAACAACTTTGCAAGTTAGAATTCGAACACCATGGCATAAGGTGGCGCACATGTACAAGCCTTGTTCTTTTAAGGTGGCAGCCATGGGCAACTCCCTTCCTAGAGAGGAAAACATGACCAATCAGCCAAGGACCATCAAGGAAGAAGCTTAGATAATCAGTGGGTAATTATTAAGCTTTTTGTTCATGTTTAATGTACTTTGGAAACAAGCTATGCAATTTAGTTAAGTAAGTATACTTCATGAGTTTCCTAATCATTAAGTAACCTCCTAAAGGTTACCTAGCCTAGCCATTTATTTTGTAAGCATAATTTGATGAATTTTAAAGAAAAGCCTGAGCAAAAACTCTTTTACAAGGGTGGATTCTCTTGTGTTAAATTCCTAAGTGCTGTATCTCTAAGTTAGTTCCGTAGAGTGGTGATCTCTTAGGTCCAAATCAAACTTCTTAGTCGTCCTTTTGCGGTATCTAAGGAGCCAAGTTTGG
>NCQV01029956.1:6681-18226 GCA_002740545.1 Lophocereus schottii
ATTTACAGGACAATCAACTTGACCTGTATTTATTAGTGTCTGTGTTATCCGAGAGTTGGATTTGATGTTTACGCATCTCAATCTTTCAGAGCCTACATGTATTCATCTCATTAAATTGTGAGTAGGCGAGCCCATTTGTTACTAATTCAGTCCCTCTGCATTTATATCGCCCGTCACCATCTTCCAAAGTTTTTCCAATCAATGACACATCAATCTGGGTTGTTTGGCTCAATGCAGTACTGCCGGTCGAGCAACCCATCCAATAACTCCCAGTACAGGTCATCCGCTAACCCGACTGGCATGGCACCAGCCGGGGGTGGGAAGACTGTGGGGAGGTGGCTCAAGGACAGAAGAGAGAAGAAGAAGGAAGAGACAAGGGCCCACAATGCCCAGCTTCACGCCGCCGTCTCGGTGGCAGGGGTGGCTGCAGCTGTGGCGGCCATCGCTGCAGCCACTGCTGCCTCCTCAGGGTCCAGCAAGGATCAGGAGGCGGCTAGGACCGACATGGCGGTGGCCTCGGCTGCCACTCTTGTGGCTGCACAGTGTGTGGAGGCTGCAGAAGCCATGGGTGCAGAGAGGGAGCATTTGGCCTCAGTTGTTAGCTCTGCTGTCAACGTGAGGTCTGCTGGGGATATCATGACCTTAACTGCCGCCGCTGCCACAGGTACCCAGTTTTAATTTTGATTAATCCTTGATGATTAGTGTGTGTCCTATGTAATGATGTTATACTTATTGCCAATTAGCAATGGATAATGTTTTAATTTACAAATTATGTTTGAGTTTGGTGGGAGATTCCTGTCGGTGGTCCCTCCTCCCTAATGCACAGTAAACAAAAGCAGTAATCCATCATAAAGTGAAAATTTTAGTTCTGAAGTGATTCAAATGTTGCTCATGTCTTGGTCGATTTACTGTGATATATGATGTCCTGCGATGCTTGGGACGTGTTTCTACAATCGTTTGCAGCACTGCGTGGAGCAGCGACACTGAAAGCGAGGGCGCTGAAGGACGTGTGGAACATTGCAGCGGTGCTTCCAGCTGAGAAAGGGGTAGGAGGGAGCACCGGCAGTAATGGTTCTAGTGGCAGTCACAGCGGGGAGCTTGTCCTAGAAGAGAATTTCCTCGGGATCTGCAGCAGGGAGTTGCTAGCCAGAGGCTGTGAGCTCCTTAAGCGCACTCGGAAAGGTAGATGCTCCTCCTTAGGTCTTACTACTATCTTTTCCGGTGTCCCTGTTATTATGGTAATCACTGACATTTGACATGTCATAAAAATTGCGCTAATGTTGTTCTTTCGCAGGTGATCTTCACTGGAAAATAATCTCTGTTTATATTAACAGAATGAATCAGGTACTCCAGTATGTACAATTTGATGATTTAGCCTGTCATTAGTGATTTGAAGCTAAAAGATGACATATCTTACTAACCCCAATTAAGTACGAGACTGAATCTCATTTTCTGTTATTAGATCCTCTGTAAAGTGGGTCGGTATTCATTACTTGATGATTTCGGATTTGATTACTTCTTAGCCATCCTAAGGAATATTAGTATCTCTTTATCCAGAAAAGCTCTTACAAAGTAAAAAGCAAAAGTCATCCACAATGGCTAAAGATGAACTAGCATCATTACTGTCTTTATTTTTTTTTTTGAAACTCATACATTTTTTCTTTTTAATTTCTCTCTTGTAGGTTATACTGAAGATGAAGAGTAGGCATGTTGCTGGGACCATCACCAAGAAGAAAAAGAGTGAGTTCTCATTTGCTTTTTTTCTCATTGTGAAAAAGATTTTCCTAAGGTGCTCTCTTGAGGTCTATTCCTGATTCCCTTTCATGGGGATTTGCGAAAGGTGGTAGCCTCTTTAATTTGGTTACCTCACTTCCTCTTTTTTGCTGATGATGTGATACCTATTTCTTTTGCAGATGTGGTACTAGAAGTCATCAAAAATATGCCGGCTTGGCCCGGCCGCCACTTGCTGGAAGGCGGTGAGCACCGGAGATACTTCGGACTAAAGACCATCGCGCGGGGCGTTGTGGAATTTGAGTGTCGCAATGAACGAGAGTACGAAGTATGGACCGAGGGAGTATCGAGGCTTCTTGCTCTTGCTGCTGAAAGAAACAATAGACATAGGATTTGAAGCCCTCTTTTGTTGAGTGTGTCATATGTGGTGGTGGTTTATGGCTATAGAGTGGTGTGAAGTGGTGCTTCTTTTTGCAAGTAAGATGGTATTGAAATGTGTTGGGGGGGATGGTATAGCGGGAAATTAGACTTTAGGACATTGGTGCTAACCGTATGTTTTGAAATTTGGTGGGGAGGTGGGATGGTTTTTTGCCTTTTTTTTTTGCTTTAATTTGGAACTGTGTTTAATTTGGTGTAAAAAGGCAGCAATTTAAAAAGAAGTTTATGTAATGGCCTCTCTCTTTACTCTGCTTTACTGCTAAATAATTTGAGATTTTTATCTTTTATTTTTTTTAAAATTTAGTGGCAAATTGAAGATGGAGGTTTAAGGAGGCGGCATGTGATAAAGAAACAAAAGGAGTATGTTGGACTGAGGCAGTCAAAAAAGTGAAAAGTAAAGGGATCCATTATTTCAAGTAAAGTACAGACAAAAGACGTAAACTCTATTCTTGATGTGCTTTTCTTTTTGGCTCTACTCCCTACTTTTTCTTTTCATTCTTTTCTCGCCCCCGCCCCCGCCCCCGCCCCCCTCCCCCTCTTCTAGTTCATATAACTATGATAAAGGTGATCATGGTAATCATAATCGATGAGTATCTGTTAAAGTTTATTGGTAAAATCTGTGAAAGTTTTAGATAGAATTTGATCAAATTTATTCAGACTAATTTAAAAAAAATATTCGAATTGAATTATTATCCGGTAACATTACTACAGTATTTGATAACTCATCCCGTCATTATACTGCCTAATATATTGCAATAGTTAAAAGGAGCTTGAATCACATGAGCAATGTTAATCGCATTAATTATTAGTAAGAACTTCCCATTTGAACATGTTTCATGTTTTCTTTTATGAATCGCTTAGTGCTGATGCAATTTGGGTCCGGATCATCGAACAATGTTAAATTTGGATAAAAAATTGATGTTCGATACCTGATTTTTTCGGATTGAACAATTCGGACAAGGTTAAATTTGGGTTCGGACAATGGAAATATGAAAAATGATGTGTTCGAATTTAAAATTTCGACAAAAAATTCATGACTGTATTCGGTTTTTTTCAACTCGAACAAACTCGAGTATTTGGGTCGGACACATTTTCGCCAGCACTAAATTGCTCCTCAGATTCACCTCTATCTCAAATATGGCTTGCATACTAATCTCAAATACTTCCACAGTCTTTCCTCTTGAGGTTCAAGGAAATTTCCACTCCCACATACTAGAGTATGTTCTTTTGGACTTGAAAAACTAGTTGGTTAGCTTAATTTTATTTGAGAAATGGATAAAATTGTAAAACTAATGGGGGAAAAAACTAAAAAAACAAAATTGTAAGATTAGTTTATGTTAAGTAGAACAAAATAAAGAACTAGGTGAAAACTGAAGTAATCTAGATAGGTTGGTTAGTTAGCAAGTAAGTTTAAAAGAATATGCCGAATAACTTGAGCCTTGGGAACAAATCGCGGTAAATGGGTTTTGTTGCTTGGTTATCAAATTTCTTCCTCTATAGCTTAGTAGATGCCCTATTATTGAGCTATCTTGAATAAGATCTTCTAAAACTGGTCCTGCAATCATTTGGAAGAACCCTACAACCATTGTAAATGTTTCCCGTATCCCCAATTTTCATTAGCTTCAATGTGTTAGTTTGTATGTGTTTCTAAGCTTTCCACTTAGATCAAGACTTAAATACTTAATGGCTTCTTGCAAGACTGGTGTTGTGGGTGCCACAATTAGTGCGATTCCTGTTCTCACCTTATCCTCATGATTGGCTCGGTCCACCCCACTTGGAACATCAATATTTGGGGTATAAATATATACATGTATGTACAAAAAAAAGTGGCATAGAACTCATTATAGTCGTCCCTCTCGAATGCTTTTGAGGCAAAAGGCAAGCAGAGCCAACAGGGTGTACGTCCGAATAAACTAGTTGGGGATCCGATGATGAGCGTGGATAGTGTCACATTAGTTTTGAGCTAAGTACCAACTAATTAAGTGAATCGGTGCTTTTGTTGTTTCTTTCTTTTTGCTCGCTAGTTTATGATCTCTTAAATTGGGTCTTATTGTATCATTGGTTGATTACGTTGAATATTTCCTTTCCACATGAAGGAAGAGGACCAAATTAAATATTTAGTCTGAAGTTATCTTATATGCATTATTACGAGAATGGGTTTTGTTTTGTAGTGGGTTTGACTTGTCTAAAGAAGGCTTACTTTGTTTTAGTTGCTTGGATTTTAAAGTGATAGAGCTCACACTTTCCATTCATGGTGGTGAAGAAAAACAGTGAGAGAAAAAGTAAAATGAAGAGAGGGAAAATGATATTCATTAGTATTGTGTAAAATGAAATTAGAGTGCTATGTCTCTTATACAACAGTGCAGAATGAAAATGAGGAAATAAGGAATAAAAGTTTCCCGCCAAGTTTGTTAGCATAACTTCAGGAAACTGTTGCAACAAACTCTTGCAAGCGGCTCAACAAACGACCTGGAAGCTTCTTCTCTGCTAGCTTGCAATTTTCATGGAGCTTCTCTGTTTGCTTGCAAATATCCACGATGTTAACACCCCCCTCAAATTGGAGGGTGTATGAACGCCCAATTTGGACAGAATATTATGATGAAGAATCCCAGTGAGAGGTTTAGGGCAAATGTCCGCAAGCTAGGATTTAGTAGGAACATGACTACGGCTTATGAGGCCTTCCATGAGTTTCTGCCGAACAAAATGGCAATCAATTTCGATGTGTTTGGTTCTCTCATGGAAGATAGGATTTTTGGCAATGTAAATGGCTACCAAGTTATCACATTTGACAGGAATGGGAGTGATAGAGGTGAGAGTTAACTCATGCAATAGTCGGCTAAGCTAGGATAACTCTGCAGTCAGCCTTCGAAGACTTCTATACTCAGCGTCAGCTGAAGAAAAATAGACACTCACTTGCTTTTTGGACTTCCAGGAGATTATTGTATTGCCAAGAAAAATAACAAAACCACTCTTTGACTTCCTGCTATGGGAATAAGAAGCCTAGTCTGCATCACAGTAGGCTAACAAGTCAAAGGATGGACGTCGGTTGAGTAAAATTTCTCAGGCAGGTTCCCCTTTAAGATAATGAAGAACATGTCTTGCAGCAGCCATATCAGGTTCCTGAGGTTGCTGCATAAACTGACTCAAATGTTAGATAGAAAAAGCAATGTCTGGCCATGTATTGGTGAGAAAATTTAATTTCTCAACTAATTATCTATAAACAGTGGGATCAGGTAAGAGAGGCCCTTCATCAGCTTTGAGCTTGATATTGTAATCAAGTGGGCAAATGACTGTAGGAGAATGAAAACAGTAATACTCTTTTAACAAGTCCAAGGTGAACTTCCTTTGAGTGAGCAAAAGACCTTGGTCTGAATACATGCAAGATCTCAATGCCAAGGAAAAAATGCGCAAGTCCCAAGTCTTTGATCTTAAAGGTGGAATTCAGAAAAGACTTAATGGATTCAATTTCATCCTCATTGTTGCCTGTAACCAGCATATAGTCCACATACACAGCCAAAAAAATCACATAGTCAACTGTCTTCTTATAGAAAAAAGAGTAGTCATTATCAGAGTGGATATACCCCCTCTGTAACAGAAACTCACTCAACTTAGAATACCGTTGTCTTGAGGCCTGCTTAAGGCCATAGAGGGATTTGTTGAGCTTGTAAACTGCATTAGGGATGGTAGACTGCACACCAAGAGGTAGCTTCATGTAAATCTCCATGTAAAAATGCATTATTAACATCCAATTGGTACAATGACCAACCCTTTTTGAATAAAACCCTTCACGATAAGTTGAGCTTTGAGCCTTTCAATGCTCCCATCTACTTTACAATTACTGCAACTGCCATCAGTACCCTGAAAGTAGTAAGCTTGACAACAGGAGAAAAAGTTTCAGTATAATCTATACCCTCTTTCTGAATAAAACCCTTCACGATAAGTCGAGTTTTGAGCCTTTCAATGCTCCCATCTGCTTTACACTTCACTTTGTACACCCGTCTATATGCTATAGGTTTCTTGCCTTTAGGAAGAGAAACAATTTCCCGTGCTTTTGTGTCCTGCGAGGCTCCCAATTCTTTTGCCATAGTAGCCTACCAACCAGGATGTAAAGCTTATTCATGATAAGTCTGAGGTTCAGTAAAATCTAACCTTTCCAAAAAACTATTGACTTGCTAAACTGAGACAATGAGTAGATATTGGAGGAGGTTGGAGGCTGAGAATGGTAAGGGTAAGAAGACAGAAATGATCTGCAAAGCTGCAATGTACATAATCCTCTAGATAGCTAGGAGTTCTATGTTGTCTGGTGGATTTCTGAGAATCTGAGTGTCTGGGGATCTGGGAGGAGAAATGGGAATGGTAACCTATTGGAGATCATATATGGAATCTTCAGTATGAACAGTCACTGGAGGAAAAATGTTATCATCAAGACAAGTCTCTATATTCTCAGAAGGTAAGATAGATTGAGAGGGAAGGTTGTGCTTGTAAGTGTCTGAGGGAAAATGTTCCCATGGAACACTATGTGTCTAGAGCTGTACACCTTATGGGATGAAAGCTTCATTACCTTATATGCTTTCTTGCCATAGGGATAACCAAGAAAGACCCAAGGCAAAGCTCTTGGTTAAAACTTGTCTCGAGCTTGTTTATAGGTGGATGCATAATATAAACACCCAAAAATCCTCAGATGATCATAAGCAGGTGGCTTCCCATGAAGCAGCTCAAAAGGGGATTTATTTTTGAGCAAAATTGATGGCAGTCTATTAATCAAGTAAGTAGCTGTCACAATACATTCTCTCTAAAACCTTAAGGGCATGTTTGCCCGGAACAAAAAAGCCCTAGATACCTCAAGAAGGTGCGTTTGCTTTCATTCTACCCCTCCATTCTACTGTGGAGTCTGTACACAGCTGGTTTGATGGAGAATGCCACTGGAAGCAAAGAATTCTAGTGCAGTATTGCTTTTACTTAATTTCAAAGCATTGTCTGTTCTTAGAATTTTTATAGTCCCATTGAACTGTGTTTGAGCTAGGGCTGGCAAATAGGTCAGGTCGGGTCGGGTTCGTGTTCAGATCGAAGTTAAATGGGTTGGAGACCCATTGACCTGAACCTGACCTGTTTAATAAACGAGTTAAAAAACCCAATCTAAAACCGTTTAAATATTAAATAGCTCAATCTGATTCTGATCTAATTACCCGTTTAAGTTAAACGGGTCAGAATCAGATACCCAATCACCTGTTTACATGTTTAACCCACTTAATTTCTAAACATTGAATACAACCTACACAACTAACTAGCAACAATCAATTCTTGCAATAACCAACAATAATCATCAACCGTGAAAGTTGAAACACAATGTAACAACCTGCAACATTCATGGGCATATGAGCCTGCAATTCATGGGAATGCCAACCTGCTTACAGCCATTCACAATGACTAAATTAACTAAAACATAACATATCCACTATCACCATGGCAACAGCTTTCAAGTTCAAAGTTTAAAGTTCAATACCCAAAGTTTAACAAACCATATCCGACACCCAAATCAGGTACAAACCAACAAGCTTATGTTCAAAAGTTATTACATCACCAAATTCATAAGTTCAAACTTCAAAAGAATAGAGCATATATGCTAGTTAACCAAAGCTGAGTTCTGTCCAAATCCACTGCCAGCAGCACTCTTTGGTTGATCTTCATCATCTTCATTGTCATTTAAGTTCATTTTCATAACATCTCCATAAAGCTCATCCAAATTTACTTGAGGTGGCATGAGTGCTAATTAGCATGCACTCATCCACAGTTCATATATAGGACCATGAGAATGACAAGCAAGACAGTCAGGGTTATGCGATGGGTCGAACTTACTGATGTTGGTTGTGTGATGAAGGCGGCCTTCATCCTGCAAGCTAAGACAATCACTCCGACAAGGGTTAGAGAGAGCTAGAAAGCAAGAGAGAGCGCGAGAAAGAGATATAGAGGGCAAGACTTACTGGGTGATGGACGACAACAACGAACGGAGACAGTGGTGAGATCAAAGACAAGACAGAAAGAGAGAGTGAGACAGTAAGACAGATGAGATCGACAAAGAATAGGCTTGTATAATCTAGAGAATGAACAAATCCCAAGCAATTTCAGACTTCAATCTCACCAAAAATTCACAAAATTTGTGGATCCACATTCGCACAACAAAAAACATAATGAAAGACAGAAAATTAAAGCAAAAATTATTCGCAAAATTAGGGAAATCGTACCTGAATTGAGATGTTGGAGGTCAAGTAGTCGCCATGGAGGTGCAGTGGACTTGTGGCGGCGTTCAAGGAGGATTTGCAGAGAGGTTCTGGAGGAGAGCAGCAGAGTAGAGGAGGATGGAGGGCTGAGCCACTGACGTTGTTTGCGTGTGAGAGTATTAGGAGGAGTGAGGGTTGTGAGGCGCTGAGGGTTTCATTATATAGCTAGGTTTCCTGGGACAATCAGGTTTAATTAAAAAAAAAATTAAAGTAGGGTTTCCCCAAAATGAAAATTTCTAAAATTTAAATTCCCCCCAAAGATATATAAAAAGATTAAACGGGCTACATACAAACAGGTTATCGGGTTGACCTATTAACCAACTTAATTACACAGGTTAAATAGGTATTTTTTTCATGTCGAAAATCTCAACATGAACATAACCCGTTTAATTAAACGGGTAGTCATGTTGACCCATTTAATTAAACGGGTTGAAAATCTTTATCTAAACCTACCTAATTTTGTGTCCGGTTCGGGTCGGTAATCGTGTCGGGTTAGCCTTTGACAGCCCTAGCCTTTGAGCCATCTTAACAAAGGACTTAATCAATTCAATGGCTTCATCCTTGTGACCATTAAGTGAGTCCAAGTGGCTCTAGTATAGTCATCAACAATAGTCAAGAAGTACTTATGACCTGTATAAGTTTTTGTATGATAAGGTCCCCAAGTATCAACATGGACAAGCTCAAAAGGCAGTGTGGTAGATACTGTGCTCAATGGAAATGACATTCTTTGTTGTTTTGCTCTAGCACAAATATCACAAGGTATTTCTTGATTACTTTTAGGAAAAACAATATCTATTGACAGTAACTTCAACCTTTTACTACGGATATGCCCCACTCTTTTGTCCCAAATCTCAAATTCCACTATCCTAGAAGAATGGTTACAAGAAACATCAACATTCTTTTCTATATAAGGTAATTTATTACAGCTGGAATGAAAAGAAACTTGAGAGTCTATAGGTGGCATGGCTTATAACAAATGCTTGTCCAAGATGTATGATCCAAGTAGTTCTTTACCAACTGCCACTGGCCTCTTTAGAGAAGGGCCTTGTAAAGTAAAAAAATCCTCTAAGAAAACCATCTCACAATGTAGCTGTTTGGTCAGTTTCTTGACTGAGAGCGTATTACATCTAAAAGGAGGAACAAGAAGAACATGGTACAATTCAATCCAATTATTTAGTCTCAGTTTTCCATAATGTGTGACCTACACTTTATGGCCATTTCACAGGGAGACTGATATAGGTATCTCAAGTTGCTTTAGATCCCGCAGTGCTTTAGCATCAAAGCTCATGTGATCGCTAGCTCCAGAGTCAATAATCCAAACATCATTCCCCAGTTTGCACGTGCAACATATAGCACTGTGAGTTTATGCAGTTGTCATGAACAAATGGTTAATACTTGCCATGTTTGCTATATTAGCATCCTGCTCACTTGATTTTTGTTGATTTGAGGTTGTAAGATTAAAAAGAAACTGAAATAGTTGCTTGCTTTGCTATGCATTTAAGCCTGCAGTACTGAACCTGAAGAATCTCCTTGAGTGTCTTGACTTTCATGTTCAGTCCATGTGTTATAGACTCTTTTGTTAGGTGTTTGTGTGACTGCTTGGTTGTGTCCTCCTCTTCCTCTAGCCTGTGGCCTGTTTGGATATCCATGGAGTTTGTAGCACTTCTCCATGACATGTCCTTGCCTCTTGCAATAATCACAAAAAAGCTGAGATCTCCTTGTATCTGGCTTCTTAAATGTGTTAGGCTATTTGGTAACACTAGCAGTCAGTGATGTATTTTCATTCAAAAAATGAATCTCAGCCCTTACTTGCCTTTCCTCTCTTCCTGAACCAAAAGAGAATAAGCTTGGCTCATGGAAGGAAAGGGTGACATCATTAAGATGTTTCCCTTTACTGCAGTATAGCCACCATTAAGTCCCGTTAGGAACTGTATTAGTCTCTACTCTTCAGTGTATTTATGAAGTTTGCCATTAACACCACATTCACATTCGGCACATGTGCATAATGGCTGTAACGCCCCCAACCCTAAGGCCAGGAGTGTTAGCGTTTGTCTTTAAATCCTGGGGCGAAACGAACAGAGTTTCCCCTGAAAACTGACCGTTTTTCAGGCTTAAAACCTTACATTAAATTCCCTGCAATTAAACGCAATAACCAAACTGACTCAACGGCTACCCGCCGGAGTTCACGGCTTTACGGGCCACCCGTCCGGAGCATATCAACCAGCGCAACTCAATACTAAAACAATGGAACAATAAAGGTACAACTCCATGGCCCACACGACTGGAGTACTGGGGTTACATCCCAACTATGAACAACCTTAGCTAAACGATGATCAGCTCACATGGCCACACGGGGTGACTCTAGATGATATGTAACATATGCACACAAGGACTTAAGTTATATAACAATAAACTATATTTCATAATACAACTTGCAGTTCACATGAAGGGCATGTAGCTTTATTCCTAGGATAGCAGCAATCCATCTCGACTTACTTGGTCCGACCTTTACCTGATATTTCATAAACGGGAAGGGAACAACAATAATAGATGGGAATGAGCAACAATTGCTCAGTGGATAACCCCCTCTCCCAAAACAATACTTTAAAGTGCAATAATACCTACAAAAGTCGTGTATAGTTCCTTCCCTTAGAAGAGAATCACTTACCTTGCAACGATATTCAAACCACAATGCAAGAGTAATCGTATTTGGACGAATCGCTAAACTTTATATATAAGGCTTGTTACGTCCCTGAGGCTTATTACATAAAGAGTGTTGAACGGTAAATTTACTCATTTTACGTGCTTCCTTCACCCACCTTTTACTCGTATAATAACTTTATTTTATAGGATTTTACCTTGTTTTATTTATGTTTTGTAGGAAATAACTCCAAATCAAGCAAACGTCGCGAAAAGGGACGAACACGGGACAAAACGAAGAAAAACAGCGGAAACCGACGAAGCCGCGCAAAACCGGGTTGATGGCCCACCGTGCCAGCAATGTGGCACGGTGGGGCCGTGCCACACGGCACGGCCGTGCCACGTGGCGCGGCCCTGCCACCTCCCCGGTTTCATCGCGATCTCGGTTTATTTAAGGC
>NCQV01029969.1:1447-16906 GCA_002740545.1 Lophocereus schottii
TTTAAAATTAAAAGTAAAATTAGCAAAACTTAAGATTAAAGTCAAGGAGCTTAAGAAGCAAATATCTGTAATTCACCTTTCTCTAGTTAATGAAGTAAGACATAGCCGAAAAGCTACTTCCAGTATTAGTACTTCCTTTTAGTATAAGTATCCTTTTCAATGCCCAAAAAACAAGATTCTATTTCCTTTGCACGACATAAAAATCCAAAAAGAAGTAGAAGAAAAATCAGGACAAAAATTGATTCAAAAAGCGGAAAAAAGAAGAAGAAGATGGAGTATAAGCAATATACTCTTAAAGAACTACAGAATATATTTGAGAAAGAACAAAATCCAGAGAAATTAAACAAAATCATGGGCGCAACTAGTGATAAATATGATGTATTATCTGATGATAATGAAGCAACTAATAATATCTTATTAGAAGAAGAAATATATCAGCAGATGCATCTGATTAAACTAGAGGATCTAAATGTGTTACCTTTAGAAGAAATTAGAAGAAAAATGGATAAAAAAATAATAAAATGGCTGTTGAAGATGAGATTAATGAAATTGAGAAAAAATTACATAGAGATACCATTTGTTTATCGTAAAATATTTTAAGGGCCCTTTAATTTGATAACTAATTGTGAGGTGTCCTGTATTTTGTGGTACTTAGTAAAAAGGACCCTATTTACTATTCACCTATTTTGCCCGAACGCCCTAAACTTTTCATATTTGCAAATCTACCATCAATCCTTAAAAACTTACTTTCGAAAAATCTAAATTTGTGTTTGTAACATTTTGCTCACTAGTACTTTTCAAAGTCCTCTTTCCATTGGTATCAGAGCCACATAGCCAAAAACAATTGAGATAATTAGGCTAATTAATGATTAATTAAGATAATTAACTGTGTTTAACTGTGATTAATGCTTGAATCATCACCGGCTTGTCCTGGACCGAATTATTCTCATTAAACTATATTGATGATATAGTTTTAGAATTAAAAGTGGAATTAACTAAAATTAAGATCGAAGTAAAAGAGCTTAAGAAGTAGATATCTGTAATCTACCTTTCACTAGTTGAAGAAGTAAGATATAGCAGTAAAATCACTTCCAGTGTTAGTACTTCTTTTTAGCATAAATATCCTTTCTAAAACCCAAAAAATAAGATTTCATTTCCTTAACACGAGATAAAAATTCAAAAAGAATTTGGTGAAAAATCAGGCGAAAACTCAGCTGAAAAAGCAGAGAAAGAAGAAGAAGATGGAGTATAAGCAATATACTCTTGACAAACTACAAAATACGTTTGACAAAAAGCAAAATCCAGAAGAATTAAACAAAATCATGAGCGCAATTAGCAATAAATATGATGTATTATCAGATGATAATGAATGGACTAATAATGTCCAATTAGAAGAAGAAATGTATCAGCAAATAAACCTTATTAAACTTGATGATCTTAATGCATTATCATTAGAAGAAATTAAACAAAAATTAGATAAAAAATATGGTAAAATGGCTGCTGAGGATGAGCTTAACGAAATTAGAAAGAGATTGACTTATATGAAACTGAGACCAATCTTGTTAACAGTGTAGTTCCTAAGCCTGAAGAATTTGATGAACCTTGTAGAAGAAATAATCATTTCTTAAGACCTAGATATGTTCCAACAGGACATACAACCAATTTTTTCTTTGAGTTTATCCCAAGAAAAATCACAATTTTTGAAAAAATTGACATTACTCCAATTAGCCAAACAAGATATACCTTCAACATTGATGGAACCCGTAATAGAGAAGAAACATTTGAGCACTGGAAAAGAGACATGAATAGTATCTTAAACTTAAATACTATATGGACTGGTGCCAATTTCTTAAATTACATCGAACGCAGCTTTTCTGACACTGTAGCCGACTACTATGATTCATTAACTGAATAAGGTAAAAATATCTTAAAAATGATGGAGGCACCAGCTGCAATGTTTAAAAGTTTATGTAAATAAATTGAAACCGAGTTTATCGGAGCTAAATTTGATTCTGAAGAAAAAGAAAGAGAATGCCAAAGACAGATTAACAACATAGAACTACGGGATATGAGATATCTAGAAAATTATATTGCTAAATTTAGTCAATATTATTATAAAATTGAGCATAATGAAACCAATCTTGGTATGTTCTATGATAAATTGTCATATCCTATAAATTCCATAATAAATGAAAAATACATTGCGTATCTCGAACGAGTAGATATCATTGATGCCCTTGGTTCTAAAATCTCTTATTTAAGAAAATAGGTCAATGATCAATGTCTTGATCTCCAACAGCAAAAGAAAATTAAGAAAACAATTTCTAATTTGTTGCGATTCGCCTCACCAATGGGGAATAGAATCTGAGAGAAGATGAAAAAGAGCTTTAATAAGCAAAGAGTAGAGAAATATAGAAGAAAATATTATAACAAGCCAAGTCCGAAAAAACGTAGATGTTTTAGGAAAGCAGCTTATTGTCCTATAAGGAAAAACAATTGCAAATGTTGGGCATACGGAGAAATAGAAAATTATACTAATGAATTCAAAAATAGGAAGAATAACAAACTGATTGAAACCTTGGGAAGTTTAGATTATGTTGAGTTTAGTGAAGATGAGGCTTTAGACCTAACCTTAAGCAACAACCAAAGGAATTGTTAAAATCATATTGGACAATGAATATGAAGAAAGTGATTATGAAGAAACAAGTTATATGACGGAGAGTAGCTCTGTTAGCCTTGGTGTTCTCCAAGGAGAAGAATTTGTTATGAAGATTGGGTTCTTCCTATAATCCAAAATGACATGATATATAAAAAATCTCTTTCAATTTAAAAGTAAATACGTGTGTGAAATGATGAAAGGAGATTTGGAGATAAAGGATTGTGAGTATGACATTGAGAAAATTAATCTGATTAATTCGGAGAATATCCTTAAGCATAACAATGATAGAAAGTATAAGTATATCCATGTCGGAAGCATCCAAGTTCAAATTACTCCATTACAATATTATGGTAAAGATATTGATCTTTATGCTTTTCTTTGTGAAATTAGGCATACCAAATTTAATAATCAGATCATCATAAGAATAAAAATTAATTTATGTAATGGGTCAATAGGATTCAACTGTCGACCAGGATATTATGTGAGTCTAAAAGATAAATTTGCTAAAAACTTCCTATTCCTTAAGATAAAAACAGTTGGGATGGATATGAAAAGAGTTTCAGGATATTTTGAAAAATTATCTACAAATTAGATAATATAATAACTCCTAAGACTAAGGTAACAAGGATAGAAGCAGAGAAATTTGAAAGTCCTACCCCCATGCAAAAAATTCTAAGGATTAAGTCCGATCCTTAAGTAATAAAAATCGACCATTCATAGATATCTAACTTTAATAAGAAAAATATAATAAAGATTAATGAGGAAGGTAAATCACCATTAAACCCTAGTTATTAAGAAGTATAAGTATAAGGTCAGATTGGGGAGAATGATCTTCATCGGTTAAAGAAGAGCTTAAGGAAGATGATACAATTAGCATGACCAATGAAATGACTAGAATAAGTTTTGAGGCTGCAAGACCCAGTGTAGATCAAATTATGAGTATAGATAGAAAGGTCATTTGGTACAAAATAAGAACTGTCAGTGAACAAATTTATGAGGATGAATTAGTCAAAAATATGATTATGGAAATATGCTATGAAGCTACCAATACGAATCCTATTAGCATCTACATCCTAATAAAGGTATGTTTAGAGGGATATAATAAATATAAACTGTGCGCTTACATAGTGGTTGTTCTGTATACTTTGAAAAAGATCATTATTTTCTGATTTTATGTGGAAAAGAACTAAAAATCCTTTACAAATAAGGATAGCTGCTAATAATGTTATGAGCCACAATGAAGCCATTGAAGGGTTATCCACAGAATTAAGAGGAGTTCAATGTATTATACTAGTTCTATGGGCAACTAATTAACCCTCTCATGATATGATTATTGGAAATAATTTCCAAAGATTATATTCTCCATGTACCCAGACAATAAGCTGAATAATATTTACAATTAATGGTCACTCAGTTCCTATTAAAAAATTAAATGAGGCTTACACTCATCAAAGAATTGAGTTTGCACGCAGCCAGCGTGGTGAGAAGGTAACGTCTGAACAACGAGAAATAGCACTGGCAATCTCATTACTTGAGTTATCTATTAAAAAGCAGATTGTGGAACAACAAGAAAAATTATGCAAAGAACTCTAATCTGACAATCCTCTAAAAGTTTGGAATAAAGAGAAAACGTTTGCTAAGATCACTCTATTAAATCTCAACATCATAATTCGTGTTAAACAAATGGTGTATATACACCAGGATATCCAAGAGTTTAATAAACAAATCTAGGAACTTCTAGATAAAGGATTGATTAGAAATAGTAAGAGTCTTCACACCAATTCCGCTTTTATGGTAAGAAATTATGCTAAATAAAAAGGAGAAAAAGTTAGAATGGTAATCAATTATAAAAAGCTTAATGATAATACTGTCTTTGATGGTTACTATATTCCTAACAAAACCGTCTTTTTAACAAAATTCAAGGAGCCTCCTGGTTCTCAAAAATGATTGCAAAAGCGGTTGTTGGTATATAAAAATGAATGAGGAACATATTCCTTTAACTGCATTTAGTGCCCCACAAAGTCATATGAATGGATAGTAATGCCATTTGATCTTAAAAATATACCCCAAATATTCCATAGAAGAATGGATAATATCTTTAAAGACCTTAATCATTGTTGTCTAGTTTATATTGTTGATATCCTTATCTTTTCCAAAATCATAGAGCAACATAAAGATGATGTCTTGACTGTCATCCAAAGGTGCATTAATCATGGCATTATACTTGGTAAGAACAAATGCATTTATGCTGAGCAAGAAATTGAGTTTTTAGGACTAGAGATAAAAGTTGGACAAATCATCATGCAAAAGCATATTCCAGAAAAAATAAAAAAATTCCTAAAAAAATTGAAAATAGGAAGCAGCTTAAAAAGATTGCTCGGACGCCTTACTTATACTTCAAATTCATTAAAAATTTAGCCAAATTAAGAAAGCCATTGCACCATAAACTCAAGAAAGAAGTAAGTTGGATATGGACCACTAATGATACAAAGATTGTTCAAAATTTCAAAAAGATGTGTAAAAATCTTCCTATCCTTAATTTGCCTAGCAAATGAGATGATTTAGTTCTTGAAACAGATTCCAGCAATGAGCACTAGAGTGTTATATTCAAAATTAAAAAAGGAGAAGAGCTCTGCAAATATTACAGTGAAAGTTTTAATAAGACAGCATGCAACTATTCTATAATGGAAAAAGAAATCCTTGCAGTCATAACGGGAATTGAAAAATTCTTAATCTTTTTAGCTCCAAAAACCTTTTCTTATTCAAACTGATTGTAAATGAATACTTGGTTTTATAACAAAGAATTTATCAAATATGTAAGCGCAAGAGCGACTTTTACGTTGGCAACTATGGCTTAACCAGTTTTCCTCCTCTATTGAACATATGCAGGGATCGAAGAACTCTTTGGTAGACATTTTAACTCGAGAACTCGCCAATAGTGATCATCAAAGCCGATCTCCTGCCAGAAAAGGAGGAAATCCTTAATGAGATGCCATTTCTACTAGAGTAGGTTGCGCCTTCTAGTAAAGTCCTTATTGATAACCTGAAATTCCATACAAAAAGTAGATCACATTTTGGTCTACTTTCTACTGCTTACCTAATAGCCCAAAGATTTTTCCTTCTAGAGTTACAACTAGTACCTTCAGTGTCCTTATGATATCCAAAAAAAACAAGTTCGCACGTTCAAGAAAAATGGTTTAATGAGTGATATGCAGCCTGCATCGACTTTTATTATCATTATTCCTATAATATTTAGGAGTTTTGGAGTACAACGATTTATTTTTTTCGGCCAATCTGGAGTGAGTGATATTTGTTTCCCAGCAAATTCATTATCTCCAAATGATCCTGTATATAAAGCCTGAAAATATGGGATTGTACTTTACTTCATAAAAATTCCAGATCCCAAATTTCCATTTCTCTCAACCTTAACTAAATTCCAGCAATGCATGTTCAAAATGACCCATTGGATTCTTACATCTCTTAAAGGTCCAACAAAAATTCTAGTTCGTAGATGCCTAACTTTAGAGGTTTACAGCGCTCCAATTAAATATGAAAACGGAAAAGCCAAATCAGCCCATTATGTTGTCCAAATCGTTGATTGTGACGATCTCAATGATCAACGACAAAATTTGGTTTATGGAAATCCGGTACATCTAGTTACTGATTCTGCTTTATCAAGGGCCATTGGGTTTTTCAACATTTATCATCAATATTGGGTATTAGTCAAATGAGGAAAAACATTAATACATTGTGAAAACACTACTTTCGCCTATGATAATGAATTTAAGGATGAAGGTTGAAGAAACAGTGTCAGAAGATATCTTTTATTATCTATTTGATGTTTGAGCTGGAAAATTCTTATAAAAAAAGGAAGAAATATCTTCTTAAATTATTTAAAAAATAAGGCCCAGAGCATCTTAAGCAAATTGATGAAGATTTTGATGATTATTCAGATAATGACGGTTTGGAAGATATAATTGGAGATGAAGGCATGCAGAATCTCAATAATAATGACTAGTCTTATCATTATTAAAAGTTCTGAAAAGTAGCCGTCCCATTATTATACTATTACGACAAGTGTCTGATCTATAAAATAAAGTGTGTACTGCAGCCATCAGTGTGTACTGTAGCCATGTGAAAAATGTTTATGAACTATTAAGGCATTCTAGGTCTCCCCATCCCCTTTGTAAATAGAGAGGTCGAATGTTAAGAGAGACACGATCATTTGAGCATTCTTGAGCATAAGAGAAGTCAGGATTCTCCATTTTTCTATGGGAAAACATCTCTAATGATCTTAGTTTAAGTCTCTCTCCAAGGCTTTCCATTGTAATATTTCTACTTTCAAGCTTTCAACAAAAGAAGTTCTCTAGTAGGGAACGTTATTCAGTCAAATCTTATGTCCTAAATATTATAATTTCTTGATTAAAGTCTCATTATTCTTTAAAAATACTTAAAACTTAATTAGTGTCTACGGTCTGAGGTAGAAAACGAAACACATCCGTACTGTGCCTGATTTAAGGACGGTGAGATTGCAATATCTGTAAACTGGAAGCTAGAGGAACGCCGGAGTCCAGCGCCGACTAAGTTCAGGTAATAGCCAAAACTCTCTAATTAAGCTTTAATTATTATACTAAGCATGGTGGACCGTTAATCACATAAAATACAATATTTATGATATAAGTAGAAGATTGTAATAACTAGTACCAACAAAGTCTTTATAAGAAGTTTAAAATGAAGCATATTTCCTTTTTAGACGCTTATTTGCATAGTATAATCTTTACGTGCCCATTTTACCTAATTTTAGCTCGTATAATAAATTTCAAATTGAGCAAATGTCGTGAAAAGGGGCGAAGATGAACAAAAAAGAGCAAAAGCAGGCAAGAAGGGATGATAGGGGGCCGAACCACCGTACCAAAAATGTGCCATGTGGCACGGTCGTGCCACCATGGCACGGTGGGGCCGTGCCACCTGGCGCAGTCGTGCCCCCTTCGTTTGCTTGGTCGTGCGATGTCCTATTTAAGTCCCCTTGGGGCGTTTTGTTAGTGGGGTTGCTCGGACTTCTCTCTTGTGATTTTTAGGTTAGGTTTTNGGTTAGTTTATCAAATAAAAACCTCAATAGGAGGATTAGATTAGGATTGAAGATTGTGGTCTTGGATTCAAGCTTTAGATTTCAAGTTCTTTCTATCAATCAAGACTAAGTTCACTTCCCTTTTCTCTCTCTTTTTCATATGTTGTTCATGTTTATATTTTGCTAGTTTAATTCCTATATTTGAACTGTTTAGTTTATGTGTTTTGTTTTCATTGTTAATTCATGTTTAGTTAGTTTGATTAGATTAGATTTTCATTCTCTTCCCTCTCTTAGTTTTTGCGTTTTGTTAATGATTGATGATTGATTTTGTGTTAGATTGGATAGTGGCTAGCCCTTAATGGCTAATGAATCTTATTTATGCCCCAACCCTACCTTGTTTATGCCTAGAATTCAGAATTTTTTTTCACCTCCGCCAAGTGTTTGATAAAATACTTGAAAATGCTTTCATTCGTGTTTTGGGGTAATTGACTTATGCTGAAAGGTGAGGTCGATTGTCTGATGTGAGTAGAGAGAATAGTTGGGATTGGATTGTGAAAATAGTCTCGTCGGTAGCTAGATCAAGGATTGCCAACCTAGTAGTTTAGTTGAAGTAATCCCATGAAAATAGGTGGTGAGAGCAACTAGATTAATCTATTGACCCTTGAGAGAGGGCTTAGATAGCCTCAACAATGCAACCGATCAACTCTGAATGATAGCATAGTTAGGGAAGGTTTGGAATTGACTTGATTACTTGGTTTATCTTAGGTCTAATCATAGTCCTTTTGTTTTCGCTTTAGTAGTGTAGTTATATTTTCTATTCTTTCAGTTTTGCCTAACTTGAGACGCTTTAATTAGCTCTGATACTTGAAAACTCAACTCTCTGCGGACGACACCCCGAGCACTCAATGATGCACCTTGTACTTGAAGTTTATAAATATCAAAACTTTTTCCCTAACAAGAAGTTAATCTCATTAATTGGGAAAACATCTTTAAGCATAACAAAGATAGAGAATATAGGTATATCCATGTTGGAAGTGTCCGAGTTCAAATCACTCCATTATAGTATTGCGGCAAGGATATTAATCTTTATGCTTTGCTCTGTGATATTAGGTATACTAAATTTAATGATCAAATCATCACAGGGATTAAGACTAATTTATGCGATGGATCAGTGGGATTCAATTATCAACCTAGATATTATGTGAGTCTAAAAGATGAGGCTGCTAAAAATTTTGTATCCTATTAGAGGATAAACCTATCCCTGAGCCTTCAACAATCAACTTAAACTTTTGGTTGAGATGGTTCTTGAACATGGTGTCAGAGCCTTTTTGAATGAGAGGTCTCAAGTTCGAATCTTAGCAGCCCCCATATTGATTTATTGCGCAAGGTAGGGGAAGACTTTGTAGCATTTACGCTTCAAGGCCAAAGGGCATTTATGTGAGAGGACATATTAGAGGATAAACCTATTCCTGGGCCTTCAACCATCAAATTAAACTTTTGGTTGAGATGGTTCTTGAATAAAAACTATTGGAATGGATATGAAAAGAGGGGGAATATCCATTAAGGATATTTTGGAAAACAAAGTATAAACTGGATAATACTATAGACCCAAAGATTAAGGTGACAAGGATAGAAGTAGAGAAGTTTGAAAGTCGTACAAAAATCGATAAGTAAAATATAATAAAAATTGATAAGAATGATAAAATAACCATTAAAGCCCAGTTATTAAGAAGCATGAGTACAATATCAAAATAGGATGAATGATCTTCCTCAACTAAAGAAGAATCTAAAGAAGATGACACAATTAGTATGACTAGTGAAATGAGCAAAATGAGTTTTAAATCTGCAAGACCCAAAATCTTCATCAACTGTTAGTGGGCCAATTTATGAGGATGAATTAGTCAAAAATATGACTATGAAGGTATGCTATGAAGTCACCAACAAAAATCCTAATAGTATCTATATCCTAATAAACGTATGCTTAGAGGAATATAATAAATATGAGTTGTGTACCTACACAGATAGTAGTTGTTCTACATGTTTTGAGAAAAGACCATTATTTTCAGAGTTTATGTGGAAAAGAGCTAAAAATTCTTTACAAGTAAGAATAGCTGATAATAGTATCATGAGTCACAATAAAGCCATAAAAGGATTATCCATAGAATTAGGAGGAGTTCAATGCGTTATACCAGTTCTATGGGCTTCTAATCAACCCTCTCATGATATGATTATTGGAAATAATTTTCAGAGATTATATTTTCCATGCACACAGACCATAAATCAAATAATATTCACAATTAATTGTCACTCCATTCCTATTAAAAAATTAAGCAAGACTTACACTCATCAGAAATGACGTTACACGCAGCTAGCGTGGCGAGAAGGTAATGGCCGCACAACGTGAGAAAGCATTGACAATCTCACTATTTGAGTTATCTATTAAAGAGCAAATTGTTGAACACTAAGAGCAATTATTTAAAGAACTTTACTCTGATAATCCACTAAAATTTTAGGATAAAGATAAGACATTTGTAAAAATTACTCTTTTTAATCCTAATACTACTATTCAAGTCAAACAAATGGTATATACATACCAGGATATCCAGAAATTTGATAAACAAATTAAAAAACTTCTGGAAAAAGGATTAATCAGGAATAACAAAAGTTCTCATACCAGTCCTGCTTTCATGGTAAGAAATCATGCAGAAGAAAAAGGAGGAAAAGCAGGAATGGTGATCAATTATAAAAATAATAATACTGCCTTTGATAGTTATTATATTTCTAACAAAATAGTTATTTTCAATAGAATTCAAGAAGCCTCTTGATTCTAAAAAATGGACTGCAAAAGTGGTTAGTAGCAGATAAAAATAGATGAGAAAAATATTCCTTTAACTGCATTTACGCCCCACAAGGACATTATAAATGGATAGTAATGTTATTTGGTCTTAAAAATGCACCTCAAATATTCCAAAGAAGAATGGATAATATCTTTAAAGATCTTAATAGTTATTGTTTAGTTTACATCGATGATATCTTTGTCTTTTCCAAGACCATAGAACAACACAAAAATGATATCTTAGCTGTCATCCAAAGATGCATTTATCATGATATCATAATTGGTAAAAATAAGTGTATTTATGCTGAACAAGAAATTGAGTTCTTAGGACTAGAAATAAAAGTTGGACAAATTATCCCACAAAAATATATTCTGGAAGAAATAGAAAATCCTCCTGAAAAAATTGAAGATAGGAAGCAACTAAAAAGGTTTCTTAAATATCTTACCTATGCTTTAGATTTCATTAAAGATTTAGCTAAATTAAGAAAGTCATTGCAACAAAAACTCAAGAAAGAAGTAAGTTGGACATGAACCACTAATGATACAAAGTTTGTTTAAAATTTTATAAATATGTGTAAAAATCTTCATGTTTTTAATTTGCCTAATGAACCGGATGATTTAGTACTTGAGACAAATGTTAGCAATGAGCATTGGAGTGCAGTACTCAAAATCAAAGAAGTTGAAAAACTCTACAAATATTGCAGTGGAGGTTTTAATAAGGTAGAATGCAAGTATCCCACGATGGAAAAAGAAATCCTTACTTTCATAAGGGAAAGTGAAAAATTCTTAATTTTTTTAGCCCCAAAATCTTTTTTTTATTCGAACCAACTATAAATGAATACTTGATTTTGTGAAAAAGAATTTATTAAATATGCAAGCGCAATGGTAACTTCTACGTTGACAATTATGGTTTAACCGGTTTTCATCTCTATTGAATACATACAAGGATCGGAAAACTCTTTAGCAGATAGTTTAACTCGAGAACTTACCAATGGCGATCTTCAAAGCAGAACTCCTGTCAGAATCTACTAGAATGTGTTGTTCCTTCTAGTAAAGTGCTTACTCATAATTTGGAATTCCATACAAAAAGTACATCACGCTTTGGTATGCTTTCTTCTGCTTACCTAATAGCCCAAAGATTTTCCCTTCTAGACTTACAAGTTAAGTACCTTAAATGTCCTTATGATATTCAAGAAAAAATAAGTTCTTATGTTCTAGAAAAATAGTTCAATGAGTGGTATGCAGCCTGTATCGATTATTATCATAATTATTCCTATGATATTTGAGAGTCTTGAAATACAACGATCTACCTTCCTAATAAGTCTGGAGTTTGTGGTGTTAGTTTCTCACCAATAATCTCCCAAAATGACCCCATTATTAAAGCCTGTGAATAGGAGATGATAGTTCACTTTATGAAAATCCCAGATTTAAAGTTCCCATTTTTCTCAAGACTAACTAAATTTCAGCAATGCATGCTTAGAAGGATCCATTAGATTCTAACATCTCCTAATGGTCCCAAAAAAATTTCAAATATACAGATGCCTATATTTGGAGGTACATTGTACACTAATCGAATATAAAAATGAAAAAGCCAAACCAGCCCATTATCTTGTTCAGATTGTTGATTACGAAGATCCCTATGATCAACGTTAAGAATGGTTTCTATAACTATGAGAATTAGTTACCGATCCTGCTTTGGCAAGAGCCATCAATTTTTACAACATCTATCATCAAAGTCGGGCATTAATTGAACAAGGAAAAACGTTAATGCATTGTGAAAACACTACTTTCGCCTATGACAATGAGTTCAAAGAATACATGAATGTGGAAGGAGCGGTTTTAGAAGATATCTTTAATTATCTATTCGATGTTGGAGATGAAAAATTCTTATCAGAAAAAGAAAAGAAATATCTTTTGGAATTATTTGAAAAATGGGACCCAAAGCATCTTTAATTAGATGAAGATTTTGATAATTATCTAGATAATGATAGTCTGAAAGATATAATTGGAGATGAAGGCATGCAAAATCTCAATAATGATAACTAGTCTTGTCATCATTAAAAGTTCTGAAAAGTTATTGCTCAATTATTGTACTATTGTCAAAAGTGTCAGGTCTTGAAAATCAGGCAGTTTACTGTAACTATGTGAATGTACTGTAGTCATATGTAAAAGTAGCATGTACTGTAGTCGTTAGGGCATCCTATGTACCTCGTCTCCTTTATAAAAGGAGAGGTTGAGTGTTGAGAAGGGACACGGTAATTTGAGTATTCTGGAGCAAAAGAGAAGTTGGGATTCTCCATTTTTCTATGAGCAAGCATCTTTAATGATCTTAGCTTAAGTCCCTCTTCAAGCGTCCGTTGTAATATTTCCACTATCAAGCTTAAAATAAAAGAAATTTTCCAGTATGAAACGTTATTCAATTGAACTTTATGTCTTAAATATTATAATTTCTTGATTAAAGTCTCACTATCCTTTAAAACTATATAAAACTTTATTAGTGACTACGGTCCGAGGTACGAAACGAAACAGATCTGTGCCGTACTTGATCTAAGGAAGGTGGGGTTGAGATTAACAATCTCTATAAATTGGAAGTTAGAAGAATGTCAGAGTCCAGCGTCAACTAAGTTCAGGTAATGGTCGAAACTCTCTAATTAAGTTTTAATCATTTTGCTAAGCATGGTGAGTCGTTAATCACAGAAAATATAATATTTATAATATACATAGTAGATTGTGATAATTATTACCAATAAAGTCATTATAAGAAGTTCAAACAAAAACATAAGTTTAGTTTTATTAAATAGTCTCAAAAAGTTAAGTATTTACAGTTTAAACCTCATTTTGGGCAAAATAACAAATTCAGAAAATTAAAGGATTAAGTTGCAAAGAAAAAGTCCGGCCATTAACTATTTCATAAAATATTGTCCTCTATTAATAATTTACCCAAAATAGTAGACACTTGGAAATACATTCTAAAAACGTTGACCACCAAAATTAGGGTATGTTCTTTTCGTTAGTCAATTCCAAAATACCAATTCAACTTACTTCAACCCACTTTAACCTACTTTAATCCACTTCAACCTATTTCAACCTGCTCCTACTATTTTAACCAAATTCAATTTATCACATAAAAAAAAATTCAACTCACTTCAATCTATTTCCACCCACTCGAACCTACTTCAACCCATTTTAACCTACTTCAACCCACTTCACTATTTTACCCACGTTAATTTACCTACGAAAAGAACAGACCCTTAGTCAACTGTTTGTGTTTACTTAGATTATGTATTTTCTTGGGCTATCCCCCGGTTATGATCAAAAAAAGAAGAAGAAGAATAAGATTGATACATTTAACATCTTCATAAAACTTTTGGCAATATAAATATAATGTTATATTCTTATGTAGAACTGGGAAAAAAAAGTGGTATATAACGATCCCAAGCTTTTGGGCATCATTTGAGGGTTTATTATTTAGGACCCCATAAAGAAAATTTTCTGGTCCGCCACTAATCAATATGCATTGCATTCCATGGCTTGTCATTTTGGCACCTATTTAAGAGCATTCATAGCCAACCGTGAAAAAAGGGACGCCAGCCCCGCGCTGTCACTTGTCACCACATGAGAGAAGGGAAGGAGGTGTGCCACGCGGGGGAGAACGGGCAGGCGTCTCTCCCCGCGGGCCACCTTTTGGCTTTTTTAAATATTTTTTTGTTTTTTCTTTTTTTTTGAAGTAAGTATATAATTTTTAAATAATTTAAAAAATAGGTTGTGTGTTCTAAGGTGGGTTCATGAGAAATATTTTTATTGGATGATTAAAATTGAGTTCCATAGGTTAGAGAAGTGATGGAATGTAAATTCCAAAATTGTGAAACTTTTGATGACGTGACATACCAGAGATCCAAAAATTGAAAAATGCTCTAAGATAGTTTGTTATTTTCCCCGCCATTATCCCCTGTAACCTGCATAGTGAAATTGCACTGTATACCATGTTGAGTTAGCTGTGTGGTTTACGATAGAACTTGGAATAACTACTGAATTTCTTGTGTTCATTGATTATGGTGTCTATCTGTTTTGCTTTCGATGTTTCAGGTTCTGAAGTTTTGGGGTTCCTTAGTTAATTGAACTTCTTTTTTTCACAGGTGGTGAAGAGAAGACGATTGAGTTTATGAAAAGCCAAAGTATTATAATTCTGGTACGCCCCTTTTGGAAGAAGCATATTCCTTTGGTATTGTAGAGCATCCGTTTCCATTAAATTGTTGTATAAGGGAGTGGTATCTTGGAGAAGACTTTTATCAAGCTGTGAAAATTGGGCTAGTTCAATACGTAAATACTTTTTTGGTTGAATGCGAACTTCAATTCTAAAGAATTGTCTCTTTCTCTCCCTTTTTTCTTAGTTTCCATGTTTGAGGTTTGGTTTGTATAAAAACTAATGAACCCCATAATTTTTTTGTATATTTAAAGGTTACTATCAGGTTAGTTCTATAAAAATGAATAGAATGGAAGTTACTCTATTGATAAATATGGTGTAATGTTATTATTGATATGGAGCCAATGTCATGTGAACTTTATCAATTTATGAGCTTCTAGGCTTTGGATGGATGCAGATATTTTTTTTTTTTTTGGTATATAGATTCTAAATTATAAATTATTTCATTGCATTGCCACTTTTGCTTTTCAGATGATATTGAAGTTGATATGTGCGCTATTAGCAATGCTTCTGGAAGCTTGCGGTGTATATGGGGAGGGGAAGTTCCAATGGAATTATGGGTAAGAATGAACATGTTCTTATCTGTTGTTTTGACCAACTCGATTTGTTTCATGGGATATGGGCTAGTTGCCTTAAACATAAGGCTTGTGTTCCCTTTTGAGCACAGTTTGTTTGTGAATTCTGTGAAATGG
>NCQV01030002.1:9394-38206 GCA_002740545.1 Lophocereus schottii
GTAGAAATATACTTCTCTTCCTTTTGTATCCTTCAAAATAATCTTAAGATCTTCACAGTACATCTTAGCTCCACAAATGTGCAACCAATTCATTCCCAAAATGATATCAAAATCAGACGAATCAAATTGAGTCAACTCTATATGGAAGGTGGTTCCACTAATGGAAATAGGAACAAGTTTATAGGAGATGGGGTACTTAATCATAGAATCATTGAGTAGCTTGATGTTATTGGTTTCCGTCCTCCTACCCTCCAGCTTCAATTACTTGACAGATCAGGTGGATATAAACGAATTAGTAGCACCTGAATCAAACATTACATAAAATGGCTTTGAATTTAAAACGAGAGTTCTAGTGACTGCAGTACTGGAGGTGGCAGCTTTCTTCTTGCTCATTACATATGCCCCTCATACTACTGTGGGCCTTGGTGGTGGGCCCCTTAGTAAGGTGGGGCCAAGAGTTTTGCTTTACCCTTATCTACAGCCTTCAACCTTTGAGAACATGCAGCAATAACGTGTTCAGGGCTTCTATACCACATGCATTTGTTGGTTCCTACTCGACATTCAGGGGTGGTGTGATTTGTTCTTCTGCATTTCCCATAGTGCTCCACTGAGCCTGTAGGATGACTCTTGGAAGGAGCGAGAAAAGGTTTCTTTTGGTTCACGTTCTCACTCGTAGTTCCTCGCTTAACCCCTTTTCTTTTTTGATTGATTGGATTCAGGGCCCTTAACTCCACCTTTACACGCTCTACTTTGGAGGATCATTCATATAGTTCTTGATAAGTCAAGATTGGTTGCCTAGCTCAGTGATTTCAAATGTAGAAGGATAAACCCTCTTCGAACCTCCTTATCTTTAACCTTTTAGATGACACAAATTCAGAGACAAACCTAGATAATTTAGTAAACTTACTGGCATACTGCATCACAATCATATTACTACTCATCTTCAACTCCATAAACTCTTTCACCTTTTGCCTTTGGACCATAGCTAGGTAAAATTTTGCCCTCAACTCCTCCAGGAATTTACTCCCGATGAATTCAGGCCCTATGAGCCTGCCTTTAATAGTGTTCCACCAAATATCAGCTTCACTAGTCAAATAATATGTCCCAATGTTTACTTTCTAATCTTTTGGAACCTATACCAAGGAAAAAATTTTCTCCATTCCTCTTACCCATTCCTCCAATGCTACTAGATCATAATTTCCGTTATGCAGTTTAGGGTTGCAGCATGCTACCCTATCTGCTAGCTTATCATCTTTAGGAGGAGTTTTAATAGGTACTTAGGGAATCCGCTTTATCAGTTCAGCTATTAAGGTCGGCCAGTAGTTTAGGTCTTCAATGTTGTTAGCTAACTCATAGGAATTAGTAGTATTTGGCCAAATTTTAGTGGCATATAATGTGAGGCTTGTTCGCCCGATCCTTGACCATGATCCAAGTTATCCTCTATATGAATCTCCATATTGTTTTGCACTGACTCAGACATTCTGATCATACATTAAATGAAATAATTCAATCACTGGAATACCCAAACATGTAAGATAAGCATGCCCAACAAAAAATATATTTAATATGGCTCAAATATTAATTAAAATAAAACCCAAGTCTTCATTAATATCATTTCATAACTGCTTGTTTATATACATAACTACTTGTTTATATACATGATCAGCAAAAACATATTACATCTAACTGACTAAACAATATGAGCTCTCACTTGAACCCTAACCCCAAACACTAACTAGCTCCAAGACTCTAGATTCATCACATGACCAAAAAGGAAAACGTACCATGTCATCACGGTCAGAAGGATTTGACTAACTATATACAATGTCATATGCTAAACAAAATGCAACTATCCAATCTGATCATACTACATACATACGGGGTTCAAAATGTGACCTACTCAAATCCACACTTGAAACAACCTAATGATCCCTAGACGGATCGTAATCTGGGTTAGACTCATCCTTTGGCTCCTCGCCTAAGTCAAAGCTGCTATTCGATATGCCTGTACTCTACCTCGTCGATCTCCTGATCAAGCTACTACTCTTACACATCCTCTTCAACCTCCTGATCTATCTACTACTCCTCTACTACCTCATTAATCTCTTGATCCTCCTCTAGATCGCCCTTTTTCTCTAAATGGCCCTCGAAACCCTCCATGGCCTTGTTGTCACAACTAACTATCACGACCTCCGGTGTATTGGGGAGATCTAGCACTGCATGAGCCTCTCCAGGACTGTTGGGCATCTATGGAGTACCCAGTACAGGCGGCGAAGGTGGTCCCTGTGCTGGTGCAGGTGGTGCTGGGGGGATATGCCTAGTGTAAAGGAAAGACATGCTGAAGAGTCTCCATAGTAATCCTCCTCTGCTCAAATTCCTTCAGTAATATCAACTCCTAAGTGGTGGTAGCCCAGGCCTCCTGGAACCTAGGTCTATCCCAACCTGGGTTCGCCGTCATCATGAATTGATGATAACAGAGCCTGAATTCTACCCACGGATCAACTGTGGATAAGAACCATAACAATTTGTTTACACAAACCGTATGTTATGAAACTCAGAGAAAGGGCCCTATGCGTGAGCTATCATGCTAGCGTGAGCTATCATGCTCGCGTGCAACAGTGAAATATGAGCGGCCATAGAGGTCCTAGGCATCATGTTGACTGTGTAGGGATCCACCTAGTAAGGAAAATACACATTAGGGGCAAATATGAAATAAGCAACATGCATTTCTAATATCACAAGTTCATTTCTGACATCACAAGTCCCTAATAGTATACGATATTCCTCACTAATAAGCCCTCTTACCCTCTATATCTAAGCTTCATATTCCGTATCCCATCAAGAAATTGAAACCTGGCTTTGATGCTAAATCCGTAACACCTCAAATGTACATAATTCACTGTTTGCGTTCTCTTCATTAGATTTACCAATTAGAAATGTTATCCCAAATGATCAAAGCATTACCACTGTCCTAAAAGGACCAGGCTTTGCTGCAAACAATAATTATAGTAATGCTAAACAACGTTTACTATCACAAGGCATTCACACAATCACCACCATTAAACCATATATAATCAGTTCTAATATCACACCATTTAACTATTCCAAAGTTTACACTAAAATATAGTAACTCTTGTAGAGCATACGATTTCAACATCAAAATATTTCACAATACAATGCTCAAAACATTTCAGCACTAAAATATTGCTATTCCTTTTACGCTTTGTCGCTCACTTGTCTTCTCCAGTCAGCTTCCAACCTGAGCGCGATTCCCTGAGCATTTTCCTAAAACAAAACATGAAAATATTTCGAATTATGAGCCAAGGCTTAGTACATGCATTTCTGTATTGTTAAGTGCTCACTGAAAAACTAGTTGGGCCCGCACTATAATTTATTTTAATATAAAACAGGAAATGGGATGAATATAAAACTGTATTGTTAATTATTATCTGATAGTGAACCTCTAGTAACAGTTACGACTTGAAGATAGGTGTGCACCTACCAAATCGATCGAGGGACTAACCTGTAGCCACGTGAGTAATGGAAAGGCAATGCCATATGACTGACAACTGATGGGGTAACTAATTATGTGGTAAATCACTAATTAAACTGATTCATTGTTGTACTTACCAAAATATTATAGCTTTGATAAATACGTGCTGATTTCCAAAGATACAGACAATGAACATACCTACGGCTTTTAATGAAACGTCACTGAGTCAGATTATGCACAAAAGGGGAGGAAACGATAGATTAGGCCCTTACTCTATACAAAAATAACGTTATGAGAACGTATAGTTAACAATGTTTTTATTTTTATAGTTAGTAATTTAGCAGAAGAAAAAGCAAAGCGCAACAGGGGCTAAAGTAACTGACTCGCAACATAGTTTCCCGACATTCGATTGAGACCCCATGCTCCAATATCAAAAGCTTAAGAAGCCCTGAAAAACTTTCATTTAAAACATAAAATATGATTTCCACGATAGAGTTCCCAAAATAAGGATAAAATACAAGTGTGCTAGTTTTAATCTAATCTGTGTAGTTCTAGTAAAACAGCCATAACTTTTTCACATACCTCAGATTGAGGCGATTCAAAAGGGATTTAAAAGATAACTCACTGATATATCTACCCACCAAAAATTATAATTTTTGGTGGGGCCAATCATTGCACATTTATTGACAAAACTTGCCCTATTTTCTGTCAACCCGCATTGTCATTGCTTTCTCCTCTCTCTTCACACAAATCTTCATCTAAAATCACTCCTTAAAATCAAGTGACAAAGTTTTGTTCCTTCCCATCACCATACAAAGCCACCATACTCAATTGCACTTCATAATCATATACATGAAAGATTTATTTCTTAAATAAATATACACAAATAACATGCTTAATGCCAAAATAATTCAAATCATGCATTACTTGCCAAAACCCAGCTTGTAACCAACTTACCTCTTCTTTATCTCACACCAAAATCACCAAAAACACCCTCAGAAATATTATTAGAGATTAAAACTACTAAATAAAATACAAAGAATACAAGAAAAACATAATTCCAACCTTATGTTCGCATGATCATGAATAACTATAACCCTAGCATGCTCCAAACTCAATCAACCATTAAAACCATGAAAATAACTCTTGTTTCCATTCAAAGAACATGATCAAAACTCAAATCAACATAAATAAGAATCAAATCAAAAATTCAAAGAAATAAGCTTAGGGTTACTCACTTTGAGGTTGAAAGAAGCAGAGATGGAGGTGATGTTTGGTGGTTTTGAGGATGGAGGATGGTGGCTAGTGGTACTAGGCTGTCGGAAGGCGTCGAAGGCAACCAAGGCTGGCCGAAAACTAGCCAAAAAACGCCAAGAACAGTGGCTGGAGCTGGGAGGGTAGGATGGTCGTGGTTAGAGAGAGAAAGGAGAGAGAAAATGTGGTTTGGGTTTAGTTGTATTTATTTGACTAGTCTAACAAACTTGGCTGAGTTTTTATATCCCAAATGTAGCCTTTTACTAACTATGGTTAAGCTTAAATCGTGGTTATTAGCTAAGTTAAGAATGCAAACTTGTTGGGCTTCAAGTTGGGCCGAAATAAATTGGATTTGGCAATAAAACGCTTCGTAACGATAATAGTTTTGCGTAAATCAAAATTAAACTTTCGTCTTATTTAGGAAAACAAAATAAATCACTTAGATTATAAATGTTAGAGCCTACTATCAATTCTCCCAAAACTTTCATTGATAAACAAATAAGTAAATAAAACCCGAATTGCCAACTGAGGGCCCAAACAAATTTTTTCCCACCAGGATGATTAAATGCGATAAATAAATATGAGAAAATCATTAATGTGTGGTAATTAAATAAATAAACATAATTTAGACTGGGCTATTACACCAATGATCAAAATACTGATTCCAAATTTCAATTATCAAGGACCAAAAAATGCATAATAAGAGGTGGCTCCAGAGATCAAAGCGGGAACTGGTAATGTGTGATTCACGTGTAGAAATAATTCTTCTGTTGCCTAATTTCCTAGAGTCAATCTAAGCAACTCCATTAGAACAGGCAAGCTAGCCTTCGATCTATGAAAGAGGGCTTAGGTGAGTTTTGATGGTGTAGTCGATCATCTTTGAACGCTTCCATAACTTGAGAAGGGTAGGGTTTTGACTCGATTAGTTAGTTAATCTTATGTTTATTTATAATCGAAGTCCTTTTTGTTTACCTTAGTAGTATAGTTTCTCTTCTTATCACCTTTTTGGTCTATCTAGATTGCTACACTTGAGTTAGATTTGGTGCTTGAAAACATAAATCCTTGTGGATATGACCTATAATTGCCTAGTGATAGTTAAAGTCACATCACGCAATTGCCGTAATTTTTCTCATCAACATCTTATTTGATAGTAGTCTTGCAAAGGAGGTCATGGAAAATATATTCAACTAGATTAATGTCAATTATAATTCAAGAAGTGAGGTCGTAAAAAGATTAGAGCCGACTTGAGGAGCCCTCGGACTTGACTTGGTTAAAGCTCTAGCTTAACTCACATATCTATTGAGCGGAGCCTATATAACTAGATTCATCTTTGCTCGCCTCGCTCGTGTTTATTTGGGTATTTTGGGCGGGGAATAGCCTGTGTTCCATTAGTCTACATGGACTTTTTCTTAGTTTAGATGTCGATTGTTTAGTGGTAAAGCCTATACCTGATATTTTTCTTTGATTAGAGGTGGTAATATTTTACACTAAATAATTTTTCAGTAATTTTCAAGTTAAGTTACGTAAAAATTTGAACTATAGAAATTAAAACAAATAATTCCACCGTGAAAGCTTCAGCTTAACTTGCTGAAAATTCAGCTTGGTCAAAACTAGGCTCTGACTCGTTTTGACCAAGGTTCGCTAGGAGTCGAGCTCAACTCGGTTGCTTAAGGAGTTGAGCCAATCCTAGCAAATCTCGGGCTCAACTTGTCTCGGTTATACCCTAATCTGAAGTTACACTTAACTTTCTTTAGGTCGGTGCTACATTTAGAAAGAGATAAGAATCAGTGTGTGGTTAGAGCTGCTGTAAGTGTAATGTTGCATTAGATTTGGCAACACAAGAATGAGACCCTAATCACCCGATTTAATAAGGTAAAGCCTAATGCATCTAAAGCTGTCAAGGTTATCAAGAAAATTGTGAAACGGAGATTTTTGCTCCTAGGAAAGATTGTTAGGAAATATTGTAAAGCCTTCAATTTGTTCTAGAGCATTAATATTCTCATGAATTTTTTAGGATAAGGTATAATTTGTCATTTGTACAGTTATGGCGGTAATGAAAAATTAAAATTCTCACCCAAAAAAAGAATTCAAATATAAACAAAGTGAGTGCGAGTAGAGGAGAGAGAGAGAGAGAGAGGCAAAGGAGCTGTGAGCGTGTAGTTTGTAGGCAATTTGCCTTGTACGCTGCTATTCTGTCTCATCATAAGTCAATACATATATACAACCCTAGCTTGCAACCCTAGCTTACATGAGAAGTAAAGTGATTATTTAATATTCCAATATTAACACCATCCTATCAAAATAAATATTCTACAACTAAGGATATTTTATAACATGAAGGTTTTCCAATACTCCCCCTCAATGTGGCGTATGAGGATCAACCATGCCTAGCTTGCCTCAGAGATATATGAACAGCTTCATCCCAAGTGATTTGGTGAAGAAGCTAGCAGGTTGGTGCCAAGTCAAAACATAGAATAAACGTAGATCACCCGCCTCAAGCCTTTCGCGCACAAAATGACAATCTATTTCATTATGTTTTGTGCATTCATGGAAAATGGGATTGTTGGCGATATGAAGCGCTGCCTGACTGTCACAAAAGAGATGCACGGGTGAACGGTGAAACACTCCGAGGGATCAAAGGAGAGCTTTGAGCCATATCAACTCACTCATTATAGCAGCCATAGATCTACATTCGGCCTCAGTAGAGGAGCGAGAGACCGTGCCTTATTTCTTGGTTTTCCAAGAGATGGGTGAGCCACCTAAAGTCACCACATACCTAGTGAGGGAACGGCGGGTAAGAGGGCAAGTGCCCCAGTCAGCATCATAGTAGGCACAAATCTGCAAATCACAATCTGATCAAAGCAGAATACCATACCTAGGTGCACCCTTAATATATTGCAAAACCTAATGAGCAATAGCTTGTTCTTCTTTGGGATCCTACATAAATTGTGACCGAATATGGACCGCATAGCACAACTCAGGACGAGTAATAGTCAAGTAAATAAGTCATCCCACTAGGCGTTGATATTAACTGGCATTTACAAGTGCTTGACCTTGGGCTAAGGTGAGCTTGCGATTTTCCTCTAGTGGAAAACCGGTAGGCTTACTAGCCAGCATGCCACATTAATCGACGATTTCAAGAGCATATTTTCGCTGAGATCGAAAGAGTCCACGAGGTCTATGTGCAACCTCAATACCAAGAAAATACTTAAAGGGGCCAAGATCCTTGATGTGAAAACAAATGTTCAAATAGACCTTAAAGTCCTTGTAAGCATAAAATCATTACCTACGAGCATAATGTCGTCAACATAGATGAGAAGAGCCAAGAAGACATCGCCTTTGCGATAGGTGAACAGAGAGTAGTCCACATAGGAACGCACAAACCCATAAGCGAGGAGAGTAGAGGAAAGTTTAGCGAAGCATTGTTGTGGTGCCTAACGAAGTCCATACAAAGAATTACATAGCCGATAAACCATGTTGGGGTTACTAGAGGAGAAATCGGATGGTAGGCGCATGTAAACATCTTCATCAAGGTCACCGTGAGGGAATGCATTGTTGACGTCCATCTAATGTAACTCCGTACCGTGGGCAACGGCAAACAGAGAGAAAGGTACCAATGTTAGACATTTTGGACACTAGAGCGAATGTCACATTAAAATCAAAGCCTTCTAATTGATGGTCTCCACGAATAACGAGTTGGGCCTTGAAATGCTTAATGTTGCCATCAGACTCGTATTTGACTTTGTTCACCCATTTGCAGCTTTTAGGTTTCTTGCCGGGTGGCAGCTCTTCGAGAGTCTATGTTTGATCGTCTTCCAAGGCTTGGATTTCCTTGGCCATTGCTTGACGCAATCTGGGATTCTGAACTGCATCTTTATAGTACCTGGGCTCAACAATCTTGGTAATGACAGCTACGAAAGTTTGATGACTAGGGGAGAAATTAGTGCACGTGATAAATTAGTGATAGGATAAGGAGTACCTGAAGAGTCCTTTGGAGAGCAGTAGTCAAGAAAGGGGTCAGGAGCTTGGACATTGTCACAAAAATAATCCTCTAGGTGAGATGGGGCTTTACGTTCCCGAGTAGGCCGAGTTGAGGTGGGCGGACGCACATTGCACTGCAGCAAGGGGCTCCCCCTATCGTCGAAATTCCCTGGCCTAGCGGTGAGTGGGTGGGCCGAGCACTGAGCTCAACTAAGCGCGGGCCCAGATGTGACCGACTGCCCTGGCTGAGCAGGTCCTTACACAGGCCTTCTCTCTGGGCTTAGTTTTGGCCCACTGCTCCCGTTATGGGACTGAGTCCCAACAGGCGCTACATGCCCATTACTAGGTGCCTCCCTTGCCGCTGAATGAGCTGATTGTCCAGATACTAGGTGCCTCCCTTGCCGCTAAATGAGCTGATTGTCCAGACCCTATTGCAGGCCCAAGAGTAGGTCCTTGGCTAACTACAGTAGTGGGCTCAAGGGGGGGTTTAGTTGCTGGATCATATTGGTGAGCACCAGAGGAGATCCCGGGACCAAAAACATATTGGGTTTCAGACCTCTCACGCTGCCCCTCAAAATTATCGTCAAGAAATGGGAAGGCCGTTTCGTGAAAAATGACATCTCAACCAACAAGCATCTCACGTATTTCTAATTCATAAACTTTCCAACCCTTTTTACCATATGGATGCCTAAGAAATATACATTTTCGACTCCTGGAGGCAAATTAATCCTTGGAATTAACATGAACATAACAACGATACCTAAAGACTTTGGTATGGGCATAGGAGGGCTTGGCGTTGAAAAGTATCTCATATGGTGTTTTCCCGTTCAAAATTTTGCTTGTTGTTTGATTGATTAAATAAGCCGCTATGAGTGCACATTCGCCCCAAAACTCAAGAGGTAAGTAAGCATGAAATCGGATGTCCCTAGCAACATTTAGTATGTGTCGATGTTTACGTTTGACATGTCCATTATGTTTAGGGGTGTCAGTACAACTTGTTTGATGCAAGATACCCTTGGTGGCATAAAATTGTTTCATGGGTCCAGAGAAAAAATCAAGCCCATTATCACTTCGAATTATTCTGACATCTCTACCAAATTGTGTTTTAACCATGGACATAAAATTTTGCAATAACAGTGAGACTTCCCCTTTGGTTTTCCTCAAATATGCCCAAACAGCACAACTTGCATCGTCAACAATAGTAAGAAAATACTGGGCACCACAAGACGATGGAACTTTGTATCATCCCCAAATATCACAGTGTATAAGTTCAAATAGTTCAAAAGCATGACTATCACTTTTAGCAAATGGAGTTCGCATTTGCTTAGCACGAAAATAGACATCGCAAGGTCTTTTATTCACTACATTATCAGGAATCTCTAAATCTCTAGCAATCAAAGACAAAACTTGATTTTAGGGATATCCTAAGCGTCCATGCCATAAATCATGAGAGCCTACTGCATTGACCTGAGCTGTGGATGATCCAAAATTGTCAAAGCAATAGACCCTTCTCTCAATCTACCCACTCTAATTGGGCTCTTCAAGGTGCGGTCCTATATCACACATAGATCACCATCAAAAATCACGATGCACTTTAATTCTCTTATTAGTTGAGAAATAGAGATCAAATTACAAGAAAAATTCGGTATATAAAGAACTTTGTCCAAGATAATATTTGGACCCAAGTTCATACTCCCTTGATAATTCACGATGGCACTTTCTATGTTGGGTAGTGATGCGGTAATTGGACTTACCGATGTTGTTCTTTCTAATTGAACAACAATTCCCGTCATATGACTAGGCGCACCAGAATCAATAATCCACACCACATTACCTGACAATTTCTCATAACCCGATTTGGACGGCTCGATTAAAATAAGAAGTTACTGCACCTGTTCATGCATCAGCCCAGGAATCGCATTGTAGCTCTGCTCTCCATTGTTGCTACTGTGTGTCGCGTGTCTAGCGAGTAGGTAGTCTCACGCTCAGTTCTGCCACCACGACTTCCGTTCGCCTGACCTCCATGCACACCTCTCCTACGGCCTAAATTTTTCCCGTGGGTTCCCTGGCCAGGTGGTACCCAATAACCTCGTAACAGCTACTTTCTTCATGGCCAAAATGTCCACAATGCTTGCTTCCTCCTTTCTTGGTTGACGGCTGAGTCTTGTCTCTCATGGCAAATGCAGCCGCCGTGTCAGTACGTTCATTCCGACTCATCATCATGCGTTTGTGTTGTTCTTCTTGAGTGATCATGTTGAATATCTTCTCAAGCCGGGGCAGTGGGTTTTGAGCGAGAATCGGACTACGTATCTGGCCATACAATTCATCACTCAAGCCTGTGAGGAATTGATATGATTTTTCTCATCAACCATGCGGGTAATCTTGGAGGATATTTCGCACTTACACCCTTCGCAGGTGCAGTACGAGCTCTTAACGTGGTTATTAAGTTCACTCCACAAGCGTACAAATTTGTTATAAAAATCCATCATGTCGAGATCGCCGTGTTCGCAATTAGTAATACCTGCCTTTTGTTGGCAAAATTCGAGGTGCATTGGCCACGGCATACCTCTTCCGAAGATCATTCCACATGGTGTAAGCCGAGTCCGCATATACTATGCATGGGTGTAATTATGGCTCAATGACATTTATTATCCATGAACATATCATCGAGTTTGCTATGTCCCATGCATGACACTCCAAAAATTCTTCATTCTCATTGGGTTTGGGTTTTGAACCCAAGTTTGTTCTTTGCTTTTAAGGATGTGTGAATAGCCTTCTCCCATAGATCGTAATTCTTTCCGTCGAACACCACCGTCGTGATTAGTGCACCGGGCCATCGGATGGGTGGAGATAATAGGGGGAGTGAGGTTCAATTATGAACCGTCTTTTGCTTCCATCCTTGCCTATCACCGGTTTTGGTTAGATTAATGGTGAGTGGGTGTTTCAAACGTTTTTCTCTGATACCATGAACAAAGTGAGTGCGAGTAGAGGAAAGAGAGAGGCAAAGGAGCTGTGAGCGTGTAGTTTGTGGGTAATTCACCTTGTACGTTGCTATTCTTTCTCATCATAATCCAATACATATATACGACCCTATCTTGCAACCCTAGCTTACATGAGAAGTAAAGTGATTATACAATATTACAATATTAACACAATCCTATCAAAATAAATATTCTACAGGTAAGGATATTTTATAATGTTGAAACAATCATGTGTAAGGTTTTGATGATAACAACCCAAATGTACCAGTCAATATACTATAATGCTATGCTTGAGAAGTGTGCTAGAATTGTGTGCTGAGACAGGTTGCAAACACCCTATAGAACTGTTCGAAGAAGCGTGGAACATCAAAGTGAATATATATGCACAACATCAAGGAGGTCAAACGATCACAAGAGTCTTAGGGGTAATTACTGATTGTATTCATCTAGATTTTTGTTAATATACCAATTAGAAGATCTTGACTTAACACTCACCTTGAAGGAATTCCTTCTGCTAACTCAGAACACTGCTCAGAACAGTTTGAGCAATCAGGTTTGCAGTGTTCTGAGGACAACGTATAAAACTCTTGCCCCAAAGATTTTCAAGTGTTTTTGTACTGTCAAAATTCCTAACATATTTGGGATTGATTTTTTGATAATATATTATCTTATAAAGAGTCCTTCACTGAATAANNTTGTTTTCCTAAAAAGATACTATCAAAAGATTTTATCTTACCCTTTAAGATATGATTTCCAAAAAAGATAATGTTGATAGATTCAATTCCGTTTAGAATACTGATTATTGTTTAGAGTTATTGCCAAAATCCAAAACCCCCTATATACTTGCAGCGCAAGTATTCCATGGGTATATAATCGCTTGCCTCTCAACATTTTCATTCATGGTTTTTCAAGGAGCAAAATCAAGTTTTTTGTGAGAAAATTTTCTGATTGAAAAACCTTCAAAAAGTGTGTTAAATTGAGTCATCTATATTGGCATAATAGGGATTGTATTGTACCTTACATTTACCTTGTTTAGAAGCATTCAAAGCAAGGTTTTTTTTCTATTCTCCTCTGTCATCAGTGAGATTAGAGTGTGTCTAAGTCTTGGGAGGCTTTAGACGTGGTGTGTGGCTAGTTCTTAAGTGGAGGCTAGTTACGTGTTTATAACAAGGGTCTGAGGGGAGACTGCGTTACGTGTGTGACGCAGTCAGGTGTGAGTTGCATGTGTAACAAATTCGGCCCGTGTTAGTAAATGTGTTGCTAAAATCCTACTAAGGTAGGTCGTGGTTTTTACACCTCAACTAGACCAGAGGTGGTTTTCCATGTAAAAATATTATGTCTACTTTCATATTTCCGCATTCAGTTTTATTTTGCCTCACTCCAAACACCTCTCCAAACAGCTCTCACGAGTGTTCTGAACAAACGAAAAAGTCGCAAGACACAATTCACCCCCCTCTTGTGTCCTAGTGCGCTTATAATCTAACATGTGGTATCAGAGCATGTTCTCATAATTAGGTTAACACCTTGAGAGATCCTGAAAGAATGAGTGCACTACGAGGAATCTTAGAAGGTTAATCTGTGTCTAGACCTCCATATTTTAATGGACAGCACTACAACTGGTGGAAAAATCGAATGGAGAACTATATCCAAATTGAGGATTATGAGTTGTGGATGCTCATTATGAATGGCCCTTGCATTCCAATGAAAGTCACAACTAATGGGAAGATTGTTCCTAAGGAGCCGAAGGAATTCGAGTCAGATGACTTCAGGAAGATGGAGAAGAATGCCAAGGCCAAGAAACTGCTGTATTTTGGACTCGGACCTAATGAGTACACTTGTATCTTAGAGTGTGAATCCACAAAGGAGATATGGAATGCTCTTCAGATAGCTCACGAAGGAACAAATCAAGTCAAGTAATCCAGAATCAAGCTATTGGTAAGGACGTATGAGCTCTTTGAGATGAGTAATAAAGAGACAATTATGGACATATATATTCGGTTCACCCATATCACTAATGAGTTAAAATCATTGGAAAAATTCTTTACCACTGAAGAGTTGGTAAGGAAGATCCTACGAATTTTACCTCAATCATGGGAATCAAAAGTCACTGCTATCCAAGAAACCAGGAAGATGAATGAGATCTCCTTAGATGAGCTTATTGGGAATCTACAAATGTATGAACTAAGAAGGAATTCCCAGATGAAGGAAGAAGTGAAGAAAGACCGAGGATTGGCACTAAAAGCTAGAGAAAGCGATAGCTCAAATTTTGATGAAGAAGGGATGGCCATGATCGTTTGAAAGTTCAAAAAATTCTTCAAAAAGTTCAAAAGCAAATACAAGAATGGCACACCAGAAGGCCAAGAATAGCGATCAAGATCAGTTCTTAGGATGCTTTAAGTGTGGAAGGCAAGTTCATGTTGTGAAGAATTGCCCCTTGCTGAAGGAAGAACGGGGGTCAGAATAAGTCCGAACCAAAGGCAAAAAGACACAGTTACCTAATGCTGAAAAAAGGCTCACCAAGGCAATGATGGCAGCATGGGGTGATACCTCAGAAGAAGAAGAGGACTCTCAAGATGGAGAGGAAGCAGTAGCTCTTACGGCCTGAAGAGAATCTGATTCTGATTTTGATTCGATCGAGAGTTTGTCTCAACTCAAGGAAGAGGTACGTAATCTTAGCAAGAGGAAACTTGAAAAATTAGTTTTTACATTGATCGAAGAATATGAGATAGTAAATTCTGAAAATTGCATGCTTAAAAATACCTGCTCAGGATTAGAAAAGGATGCCAAAAGACGGGAAAGAAAGTAGCAAGAACTTAGGCATATGAATGAGGTTCTCACTTGTGAAAAACTCAAAATTGATGAAAACGTTCTTATTTTATGTACTGAACTAGACACTTTTCAGGATCTTATGAACAAGAGAGAGGAAGTGTTCAAAACTAATCCCTCAAGGCTGGAGAGTGAGTCCTTATATCTAAAACTTAGTCTAGAATCCCAGATGAGTGAAAATAAATAGCTTCTTAGAAAAATGCAAAAAGCTGAAACTAACCTTACTGAAAACAAGTGCTAGAACAGTTCCTCAGAAGCCCTAATATGGCTAAGCACTCATCATAATCGAAATAGAAAGGGATTAGGCTTTGTGAATAGGCGTGTTACTAAGCCAATGGATAGGAAATATATTAGTCTGCCAGAGAATATAATCTGTTTTCATTGCGGAAAAAGTGGTCATTATTGTTATGCTTGTTCTTTGAGAAAAAGGGCCATGGAAAGAAACTCATTATATATTAAACAAATATGGATCAGAAAAGATGAGTTAAATTCTATGTCCAAGAAAAGAATGGGACCTAAGTGGATATGCATTCCCAAGACTGACACTTAGCTGTTTTATAGGCTAAAGTGAAAGGAGGCAACCAACTGTGGTACTTGGATAGTGGTTGTTTAAGGCATATGACTGGAAACAAATCAAATTTCCTCTCACTTATAGCCTTTGATGGAGGGAGAGTGGCGTTTGGAAATGACAAGTCTGGGACGATTGTTGGTATAGGTAAGATAGGTAAATCACTCTCTCACTCAATTGATAATGTGTACCTAGTTGATGGGTTACAGCATAACTTGTTAGCGTGTGTCCCAATTATGTGATAAAGGTAATCATGTTGGATTTTCTTCGGATCAATGCTTGATTACCAATATCAAATCTGGAGAGGATGTGTTGAGGGGGAAGCGACACAATAATGTGTATAAAGCATGTATTCTTTCACTTCCCAAAATTATTTGACTTGTTTGAGTGTTCTTGATGATGATGTTATGCTTTGGCATAAGAGATTAGGTTATGTTAGTTTCTCCTTGCTAAATAAACTTGTTTCTAAAGACCTAGTAGTCGGTTTACCTTTCATCAAATACAATGATGACAAAGTGTGAAAGGAAAGCAAACTAGAATCTCTCTCATGCCAAAGAAGTATGTTAGCACTTCCCGACCTCTTGAGCTACTACATGTTAATTTATGTGGTCTTATGAGGATCACAAGTAGGGGCGGGAAGAGGTATGTGTTTGTTGTAGCGGATGATTACTCTCATTTCACCTGGACTTTATTTCTAGCATCAAAAGATGAATCTTTTGAAAAGTTTGTTGTGTTTCTTAAGAAAACTGAAAAGAGAGTAGGACACTCACTGATAAGTCTCAGGTATGACCATGGAAAAGAATTCGAAAATTCAAGCTTCATTGACTATTGCAATGAACATGATATTGATCATAATTTTTCTGACCCCAGAACACCCCAACAGAACGGGGTGGTGGAGCGTAAAAATTGCACTCTGGAAGACATGACTAGGACTAAGCTTGTTGCTAGTGGTCTTCCTAGACATTTTTGGGTAGAGGCATTGAACACAACATGTTACATTATAAATAGATGCATGATCAGACCCCTTCTTAATAAGACTCCTTATGAACTTCTCAAAGGGTGAAAACCCAATGTTAGCCACCTAAGAGTCTTTGGTTGCAAATGTTATGTACACAATAATGGGAACGAACCCTTGAAAAAGTTTAAACCTAGAAGTGATGAAGCCATATTCTTAGGATACTCCTCACATAGTAAAGCTTACGAAGTGTTTAACAAAAGGACTCTAAGTGTTAAGAAAAGTGTACATATATTATTTGATGAAATTAACTCCTTGGTTGAGAATGATGCACAGGATGAAGATTTCGAATTTGGCCATGTAAGAAAAGACATTGGTAAGACTCATGAAAGTGAACCACACTCTGGAGCTAATAATATAGAAAGTGGGTAGGAAGTAGATCAATCAGGGGGAAGCACTGTCAACCCTGATATAAACCAAAACCAGCTCACTCAACCTTGGTACCCTCAAACTGATATGAGAACAAGCTCTACATCTAATCCCGAACTTGTTTCTTTAAGGCGCCAGGAGAGAGCAAAAAGTGGATCTGTGGATCCTTTCACTTCACGACCCTGGAAGCACCAGAGCTCACACCCCCTTGACCAAATTATATGTGATATTAATAGAGGGGTGCAAACCAGATCTAAGCTCAGAAATTTTTGTGCTTTTTATGCCTTTTTATCTAACATTGAGCCTAAGAATGTTCATGAAGCCCTTGCAGATTATGACTAGGTTCTAGCCATGCAAAAGGAGCTTCATCAGTTTAAAAGGAACAAGGTTTGGCACCTTGAACCACGGCCTAAAGACATATCAATAATTGGAACCAAGTGGGTATTCAAGAACAAGCTGGATGAGTTTGGAACAGTCACTCGGAACATCTGCACCTGTAGCAAGCATAAAGGCTATTCGCATCTTGGTAGCCTTTGCAGCACACATAGAGATCAAGTTGTACCAAATGGATGTCAAGAGTGCATTTCTCAATGGATATCTTAAAGAAGAGGTATATGTAAAATAACCCCCCAGTTTTGAAAATCATTATTTTCCTAGCCATGTGTTCAAACTTAATAAAGCATTTTATAGTCTAAAACAAGCTCCTAGACCTTGTATGAACGTTTGTCAAGTTTCTTAATTAATAGTGATTTTCAAAGAGGTAAGGTTGATAATACCTTATTTCTCAAATCTAAGGGGTAACATTTGTTGATTGTATAAGTATATATTGATGACATTATATTTGGTGCAACCAACAATTATTTATGTGATGAATTTTCAAATTTGATGGGGAGTGAGTTTGAGATGAGCATGATGGGCGAGCTTAATTTTTTCTTAAGCTTGCAAATTAAGAAAACCTCAAGCGGAACTATGATACATCAACAAAAATATGTCAAGAAACTACTTAAGCAATTTGGGATGGAATCGGCTAAGCCCATGGACACTCTCATCTCTCCTCAACCAGGTTGGTGATGGATGATGGAAGTTCTTCAATTAATGAGAAATCATATAGGGGCATGATAGGATCACTCCTATACCTAAGCGCCAGTAGACCTAACATTGTTTTTCGTGTTGGTTTGTGTACCCGTTTTTAGTCAAATCCAAAAGAAATACATTTGAAAGCTACAAAACGGATTTTTAGATATTTGAAACACACCTCTGATTTAGCACTATGGTATCTACGAGGATGTAACTTTGACCTCATTGGGTATGCGGATGCTGATTATGCTAGATTTCTAGTTGATAGAAAAAGCACCTCTGGTATGGCTACTTTTCTTGGACCCTGTTTGGTCTCTTGGTTTACAAAGAAACAGCACACAGCGGCCATGTCCACAACAGAAGTCGAGTATGTAGCGGTTACTTCTTGTTGTGCTCAATTGCTATGGATACAGCAACAACTCAAGGACTTTGGTGGTGACACGGGATGCATTCCCATATTTTGTGATAACACAAGTGTAATTAACATTGCCAAGAACCCGTGTCAACATAAAAGGACTAAGCATATTGACGTTCATCATCACTTTTTAAGCGACAATGTAGGAAAGGGCTTGATTTCAATGAATTTTTATGCCACTGATAAACAAATTACTGATATTTTTATCAAGGCACTGAGTAGAGAACAGTTTGAGAGGAATAGACTTGAATTAGGTACGATTAAGGGAACGTGAGAGTACTTCATCAACTCCCAATGATTGACTAGTAAGGTTTTGAGACCAAATAAATTGATTCAATGGATGCATTCAATTTTCTGTGCTGTTATTAGCATATGTGTGGAATGTGACATCCTGACAGTCGTTGAGGTCTAATGTTATTGCCCTTACGGTCTTTTGTTACTAAACATATAGCAGTCAGAACAGGCGCTAAGAACAGGTCTGACCATTGTTTGTATCATGTGCTAATCAAGTTACCATAATTTAAAGTGTATTGGAAATTGAATTTATTACACCTAATCTATAATCTGCAGCTTTTCCCAAGGTATAATAATATATTTCATGCAAAATCCTCTCTCTCTCCAAAAACCGACGGCTGAAAAGATCATTACAAATCATTACTTTATTTTTCGGTCAATTCATTTCAAACCTTCCCTATCTTCTCAAACCACCTTCCCTCCTTCCCACAAGAACCCAACCTTCCTCTCCTTCCTAAAACCCACTAAACCCTAACCTCTTCCTCCACTAGTTCTTCCAATGGCACGCACCCATGGCAGCGGCGCATCCTCCGATCGCAAGATGTGTCGACCAAACTCACTTCAAGCTAAGAAATCAAGAAAAAGGGGAGAAAAATTAGTAGACATACTCACGGTGCCACCAACCTCACCGGCGGAAGCTATCCCTGTGCCCACCTATGGAATTTCTCTCTTCATCTTTCAGTTCTTAAAAAGTATCGATTTGCGACATGTAGGAGTCAATGTTCATGATATACCCCCGGTCAAACCGGTCTTGGGATGGGAATTGGTATTATGTGAATTCGGTATGACCGAGTCAAAATCAACTAAAAAGATTGAGGAGTTTGTGTTTGTTGAAGATTGGGTTAAGGAGCCCTTCTTCAATGATGCTCCCCTGTGTGATGTTGATGAGGATGAACCCCTTATACGATTCAAGCGAACCGTGACAACAACCCACCAAACATCAACTAAACTGGCTATCAAGCACCGAATAAAGACCACAACCACACCCAATGTGCCTCTCATCACATCTATACGGTGGCCTCGAACTCAAAGTTCAGGTCCTGTCATCCCAACGAGCCTACCCAAGGACAAAATTGAAAGGCTTGTGAGGAAGCCCAAACCAACTCCTCAAACTACCAAACCACTCCTCAAAACACCTGTCAAACCAACAGCCAAAACACCTCCCACACCTGTTTCCACCAAGAAACCTGCCTTGAAATGGGGATCTCCAGAACAGGCATTCGATCTGGGTGAAGAAAGTAATGAACCATAGAAAAAGAAAGCTAGAAAAACCATGGCACTGGGAGAAAGGTATAGACACTTTCTTCAGAAAACTGTGGTTAGAGGAAAAATGATTAAGGTATCATACTTTTAACAATAGGGGCGGGGAGTGTTCCTAAAAAAATTAAAGGCTTAGGGTTGGTTAAATTTGTTTACAAACACTAAATGCGGCTGTTCTGTACCTGAATTGGCTGAATTCAATGCCAATTGTTTTGTCAATAATGGGATAGTGACAAGCTCAGTTAATGGTCGTGAGCTATGCTTCGATGCTGATAACTTAGGAGATTGGCTTGGGATGCCATTCAAGGGGTTTGATGTGTATGTGTATGAGGATAAGAGCGTATTAGGTGATGAACGACTGTTGAAATTGACCTGAAAGCTAGTCTAACAACTTGATTTGACTGCTCCCTGGTCTGTGTGAAAGGGGGAAGTGATGCCTTTGCATAGGCTACTATTCTGATTTGTGATTAAGAATGTGATTTCTCGGGGTCAGGGACGCAATCTTGCGGACCCCATGGATATGTGTTATACAGACCTACTAGATTAGGGGGAGCAAAGTAATCTACCCGCCATCATGATTAGTCATATTGCACGTATTGCAAACACCTCTAAGAGTCATGATATAGGCTATGGCTTCCTTCTAACTTCAGTTTTTAAGACACTTGAGATTCCCTTGCAAAAGAGAGTGGGATTTCAGGTCACAGACGAGATAGGGAGCAACTCTTTGCTTGGGTGTGGGTTCATAGTAAAGAAGAGTGATGGTACAGTGTCAGAACAAGGACCCAAAACACTCTTTGGCCCTAGTCCCAGTCCTGTTCCCAGTGAGGCTGCCTTTTCGAGCACATGCATGATTGAGGTACTAGTACAGGACTAGCTCCATCTGAAGGAGGAGATTGCCGAAGTGAAGCACGCACTCAGTGAAGAAAAGACCTTGAATGCATAGCGCTATGAGGATATTCTACGTGCTATGTCAGCCCTCACGGCCAAAATTGCTCCTCCCTCTCCTTTTCCCTGATTCACAGTTGATCTCAGCCCTGATCCTTGTCTTGTTTTCAATAACACTGTTTTCTTCTTTGTTCAGATAAACTTGATTTGCTTGTGATTGCCAATAGTTATGTCAGATTTTAGCTGGGTTTGGTTTATACTATGCCTTTGCCTGCTAATGCTATTGTGTGTTTGTGCGTGACTGGGATGGGCAATATCATTATGCGCCATATACTTGACTTGTATCATTGTTATTTTCCTTCATTACCTATGGTGGTGGGTGCATCCCTACTGAATTTATACAGATGGTTCCCTCGACCTTTTCGCTGATGTCAAATGGGGGAAGGTAAGTATGACCATGCTTTGATTGGTCTGCCAGTTTAAGCTGATTCTTACTCTTGCTGTATCTCGTGTGTGCATTGGCCTCCTTAAATTACTATTTTGGCATCAATCTTCTTGCTCTTTACTCTGTCGCACTTTGATGGTCATTTGGTTCGTCATCATCGCAAAGGGGAATTTGTTGAAACAATCATGTGTAAGGTTTTGATGATAACAATCCAAATGTACCAGTCAATATGTTATCATGCTATGGTTGAGTATTGTGCTAGAATTGTGTGTTGAGACAGGTTGTAAACACCCTGGAGAACAGTTCGAAGAAGCGTGAAACATCAAAGTGAATATGTGTGCACGACATCACGGAGGTCAAAGGATCTCAAGAGTTTTAGGATTAATTACTGGTTGTATTCATCTAGATTTTTGTTAATATGTCAATCAGAAGATCTTGACTTAACACTCACCTTGAAGGAATTCCTTCGGCTAACTCGAAACACTGCTCAGAACAGTTTGAGCAATCAGGTCTGCAGTATTCTGAGGGCAACGTATAAAACTCTTGCCCCAAAGATTTTCAAGTGTTTTTGTACTGTCAAAATTCCTAACATATTTGGAATTGATTTTCTGATAATATATTGTCTTATAAAGAGTCCTTCACTGAATAATATTGTTTTCCTAAACAGATACTATCAAAAGATTTTATCTTAACCTTTAAGATATGATTTCGAAAAAAGATAATGTTGAGAGATTCAATTTCATTTGGAATACTGATTATTTTTGAGAGTTATTGCTAAAATCCAAAACCTGCCATATACTTGCGGCACAAGTATTCCGTGGGTATATATCTCTTGCCTCTCAACGTTTTTATCACGATTTTTCAAGGAGCAAAATCGAGTTTTCTATGAAAAACTTTTCTGATTGAAAAACCCTCAAGAAGTATTCTAAATTGAGTCATCTATATTGGCATAATAGGGATTGTATTATACCTTACATTTAGCTTGTTTAAAAGCATTTCAAGTAAGGTGTTTTTCTATTCTCCCTTGTCATCAATGAGATTAGAGTGTGTCCAAGTCTTGGGAGGCTTTGGACGTGGTGTGTGACTAGCTCTCAAGTGGAGGCTAATTACGTGTTTGTAACGAGGGTCTCAGGGCAGACTAAGTTACTTATGTGATGTAGTCACGTGTGAGTTACATGTGTAACAAATTCGGCCCGTATTAGTAAAAGTGTTGCTGAAATCCTAATGAGGTAGATCATGGTTTTTACACCTCAATTGGGCCAGAGGTGGTTTTCCATGTAATAATATTGTGTCTACCTTCATATTTCCGCATTCAGTTTTATTTTGCCTCACTCCAAACACCTCTCCAAATAGCTCTCACAAGTGTTCTGAAACAAACAAAAAAGTTGTAAGACACAATTCACCCCCTGCTCTTGTGTCCTAGTGCACTTATAATCTAACATGTAACATGGAGGTTTCCTAATAAAATATAACAATAACTTTTGGTGTTGCTACTATCGTATAATCCTAAGTGTACAATATATTTTATCCTACTTGTCATGTGAATGAATTAGTTTCTCTCTGTTTCTACTTTATGCATTAAGTGTTAAATGGACGACAAGCTTAACAGATAAAAAAAAAACTTATTTGAAATATGTATGCTTACAAAATCAACAAAACACCATCAGCAGACTATACATCACACATAGAGCTAGTAAGTACACTACTGGAAGTTGCAACATAAGTTGAGTCTGCCAGTTATTCTGAGATAAATTACAATATTGGAGACAATACACACATGTTCTTACTTGATGTGTGCGTGCCTCAGAAGAGAACACTCAAACTAATTAACGTTCCCCAAAGGAGGAAAAAAAAAAAGGAGAGGCCTGAGGTACTTGTAATTTTTTCTCTTTTTTAGTTTTTAAATGCTTAAACAGAAGCAGCAAAATTCTGCATTCCAACTTTGTTGGTCACACAACTAGCACTCCAATTGTTGTCGCCATGAATATCCTCTGTATTCCACAAGCCATCCCAAAGAAGGTCCTCAGTCGATACCTCTGAGGTACAAGCCTCACCACTAAGCGTTAAGTAGAAGAGCCCTTGCTCCTCACTCGTCGTTGTTGGACATGTGCTAGTAGTCATCTCTTGCCTTGCTTGAGGTTGACTAGAAGTTACCTTGTTTTTGCAAACCCCGAGCAATGACATGATCTTTCTCATATCCATTATTGAGAATTGTTGTTGATTCTGTACTAGTTGTTGCTGAAATTGGTAGTGGTATTGTTGTTGATGTTGGAGTTTTTGCAGCTGGTTTTGTTGCTGTTCAAATTGTTGCTTTCTGAGTAGGCGAGTTTTTGACTTCTCTTCTTTATCACTGGATGAGGCCTTTGTTTTTTTCTTGAAGTGTGTCCTCCAGTAGTTCTTGATCTCATTATCGGTTCTCCCTGGCAAACTTCTAGCTATTGTAGACCACCTAAGTATACATATTGATACGCACATATTAGTATGATAACTAACTTGTGGTAAACCTCATATAATTAATCATATTACTAGGCTAAAACATGAACAAAAGGTATAGTGCTAGTGATTTTTGTTCAGGCGACATAAGAAACATCTTGTTTCCATTTGAATGATCCCATCTTCAAATATTTATAAAAAAAGCCATTTTTCCTATGAAAGAGGCACTTGCACCTCAGCCCGGGGGGGGGGGTTTCCACTTGTATGTGCCTCATGGTGGCATCAATTTAAAAAGGTGGACACTGTTATCTTGCTTTAGAAAAAAAGGAAAAAGAAAATACAGCTATTGAAAAGGAGCATATTTACCTGTTGCCCCATCTAGCATGGAGTTCAACAATGATGTGCTCTTCATGTGGAGTGATCTGCCCTCTTTTTAGGTCAGGTCTTAAGTAGTTCACCCACCTCAATCTACAGCTTTTACCATTTCTTCTTAATCCTATTAAGATAATGATAAATAAAAATGTAAGAATTACAACACTCGTATAATTAACAAAGAAGAACCATGTAGTCCAAATTAATTAATAGTGAAAGACAATAGCTATATCAATCAAATACAAAAACTGTAAACATATTTATATATGTCGATATGGGATATTGCTTACACTGATCATATTTGTATTTTTTTATGAATATTTCTTTATAAACAGTAATGCATGCACTAATTAATCAAGAATAGATAATGGAAATGCAAAACAAATATTATTGCATGAAAACTAAAGAAAATGATGAATATGCTCTCTCACAAACTTGTCCACGTGGTATAATCAACACAGTAAACAAACTATACACTGCGTCCTATTCAATTTTTTTTTTTATTTTCCTTGAAAAAGACGCGCATACAAAAATATTCACTGCCATGTGTTTCCATGTGCTAATATTCACAAGAGGATTGTACATTTCATTCCATACAACTGATCACTTTAAAATTTTATGCATTTTATGCCTATACATCATGAGGAATAATATAAGTTCCATTTTTTCAAAAAATAGTAAGAACATTATCCAATATGAAAAGCAATATTTGACCAAGGATAATGAAAAATAGCATTAAAAATTTTAAGAAAAGACGCTTGTTTGTTCTTTTGAAGAAATAATAGATGAAACAGGATGTGAATACGGAGGAGGAGGAATTGAACCACCTGCGAGCCTGGAAACAGAATTCCATCTTCCTTCCCCATGGATCTTGACATACTCAATAAGCAGCTTATCTTCTTCAGCAGTCCATGGCCCCTTTCTCCACCCTCCTTCTTCCACTGTTCCCCAACCTTGCATCACCATTTGTGCTGCCGTCACTGCCCTACTAGACCTGATGATTTAGAGATGGGAGGAGAGGAAGAGAGATCAGATATATATAGAGAGGGAAAAAAAGAAGTCTATGCAGGTATACGGTATATTTCAGAGCTAAAATTTGCAAAAATCCTATCTTGCTTGCTTGATTTCTTATTACTTATGTAAGTGAATGTACCTAAGCTTGATTTTTGCCTTGATAATGTTATGCCACCTTTGGAGTAGTGTTGGTTGCATATTTATACCCCCACAGCTATCCTCATTTCTTCCAACGTGTCCCTTTTATGTCTCTTTGTAAATGTAATGTTTATCCAATATTTCCACACAAAACACATTTTGGTGCGATTTTACCAATATACCCATCACCTTTTGCTTCAGTCATTGAGTAGATGTCATGATATCTTGCATTTTCATCATTTTCTTATTGTTAATGTTTTAGTCCAAGAGAATATTGGAATTCCCTACATCATTTCCGGTTTTTATCCTAAGAAAAACTCTTTTTATTTATCATTTCCTAAAAAACGCTCTTTTTCTACGTATATTATGTTTGATTGATTTCTTAGAATAATTTCCGCTCTTTTCTATAATAATAAAAAAAGAAATATATAAGCTATACTGTAAGTTCTGAGCATCCTATAGAATAGTAAAAGTTTCAACTTCGTCTATTACGGCCTTATAAATACTATGTTCCACACTTAAATGTAGAACACAAAATAAAGACTTTAGTTAAGTCAATGACATATTGTGTTTTCAAAGCAAAATTGTCCACTCAAAATTATTTTCTATTTTCTGAGATTTTAAAATCTTATATTGACATTTTACATATGAGAGTAAATTCTAATTTGGTTATTTCGAATCTTTGATGCCCTCAAATTTAAACATTGGGTGTAATGCAACAAGCCACGTCCCCTTTTCTCCCTCCCCCAAAAAAGAATTACTTAATTAATGACCGAGAAAAAAAGTATATATATAAATTTTCATAATGTTAACAATGTAAAATAGCTATCAAAGTATATATGTTATATTTTATCAATTATATAATGGCAATGAATGATAAAAAAGATAAAAATATACTATAAGAAAGTAAGTAACCGAATATGTACATCACACATAGATAAGAAAAATATGAGCATACATTTCCGATTAAAAAACTCTTAAAATTTTACAATTCAGATTAACAGCCACTCATATAAAACTAAATTATATTGTTCCATTAATATAGGCTCATGAATCTGGTGATTGGACGGTACCATAGACATGACCGAAGGCACCGTGTAACATGTTTTCGTGTCGAGATGTTTAACGATGAGTAAGACTATAAAGTTTTAGATGCTAAAGTGAAGGAGAGAATGAACAGTTAAGTCAAGGTAAACAGCCACGTATGGCAGCAGCAATATAGGGTTTTGTGCTAACTTAGCTAGATACAGAGAACAACTAGCTATAAAGCACTGCCAAGAAAAACATTAAAAAACACGAAAAGATCCGGAAATTAATAAAAAATTCATTGGGTGGCACCCATTGTTAGCCATGAAAACTACAGGCAGGCCAATCAGAATATACCATATGTTATGTACTTTCTTCTTTAAGTGATGGAAGCCATGCTCAACTTATATCAAATCTTGACAAAATATATTTGTTAGCTGATTTAAATACTAAAAAAAGGTTATTTCATCATTGAAGGTGAACGTTGTGATCTAATACGTCACCGGGAACAGGTGGAGTGTGTTTGTTGATTATCCGCTGAAAGGCAAGTCTTCCTCGTTACTGGTGAACGCGTACGAGTGGAGTCTTCGTATTACTACTGACCTAAAATGGCTCAAATGATAAGCGCTAACCATTGAGGTCCTTCTTTAATGGCGGCCAATAACATAGAACTTGATTAAAGTTCATCAACACCCACCTCCAAGGCATATAGGATTTATCAGTCGAAATCAAATTTCTCAAATTTTATTTATTGGAAGATTTTAATATTATTGCAATTTTACAACTTGTACAATTCTATATAAATATACAACTAAACTTTCAAGTTATATGAACTTCCTATCACCTAAATTTCATGTGGTATCAGAGCCTATTCGCTGCAGAAAACTGCAATTTCTCTCCCTTGTTTATCTTGCTCCTCCCACTTCCGAAAAGCCTACCCTAGCTCTCTGCCACCACCAACGCATCAAGCCGCCACAACCACTGTCCCCTTGATCATTTTCAGGGCTGTTCACCCACCACCGACACCCTCCGCCACTCTCCCCTCTCAAATAACTGCGTCTTTGACTCCTTCCTTTTCTATTGAGCCTGCACGACCAGTTTCAACCTTTCCTCCTCCTCACGGTGCTTCCTCCGTTAGCGTTGCCTTGCCGCACGCTCAGCCCAGCATCCCCTTTGCGACTGTCACAGCTCCTTGGTAGTTGCACATCACGAGCATACCTTACACAAGTTCCTCCGAACCCTATGGTCATGGGTTCTCCTCCATGGCATTCCCGTTGTCTGCCCATTCCCTCGTTCTTGGGGACGATCAACATCACGACATATGTTACGACTGTTCCAGCCTCGGTCGATGATTAGTTGTCGTGAGAAATGCAATTCACCTCCTTTGTTATTATACATCAGCTCCGAAGCATGCTCGATGACACCATTATTCAACTGCCATCCACTACCTTAGTTGCTGCCGATGTCAGTTAGCCTAATCATGCATACTCCTACAAGCTTTAGGTTGATCGACTAATTCGGGCATGGATTTTCGCTACGATCTCTACGGAGAGATTTTTTGAGGTATGCAATATTTCGTATGCTTTACCCATCTAGTAGCATCTTGCTTCTCATAATACTGCTGGTTTGGCTAGAGCATTAGATCTTAAGTGTATGCTCACAAATGTCGCAAAAAGAACCGATCAATCAATAGACGATTATTTACGAAATATTAAAACCCTTGCTAATTCTCTTTGTGCTGTTCAGAGTCCAGTTTTCGATCTTCAATTAATTCAGTTTACTACTACTGGTTTGCCGCGCGATTATCATAGCTTTGTTGCTACCTATTCCACACTTCTTAAGAGTCACGCTTTTGAGGATTTGTGGTCCAAACTAATTTTCTATGAGCAACGACTGAAGTTTTCAGTCCAATCGAGAACGGCCTGTGCATCAAGCTCTTTTTACATGGTAGTCGCATTTATACTTGTTTTCCATGGATCTATCCTATGAAATGGAAGTTGGAAGTCTATAATAGTTTTGGAACATTCAAAACCTTGGTTGAAAATCATTTCAATTGCAAAATAAAAATGTTCAAAGTGATGGGGGAAAGGAATTCGACCAAACTTCATGCATGACCTATTTGTTAAACAAGGTATTCATTTTTAAAAATCTTATCCTGACGCACAGCAATAAAATGGAGTAGTTGAACGGAAGTATAAACATATCTTAGAAATGGCTCATTCTTTTCTGATTGATGCCTCTCTTTCTGCCTCTTTTTTGTTAGATGCACTATACGTTGTTGTCTTCACCATAAATAGGCTCCCTACTCCCGTTTTTGTGAAAAATCGCCCTATGATAGTTTACTTGCAAAGGTTCCTGATTACAAATTTTTGAGATCCTTTAGGTGTGTCTATTTTCCTTTTTTACCTTCTACAAATAAATTATCTCCAAAGTCTATTGCCTGTGTGTTTTTGGGTTACGCGCCTCGCTATAAAGGCTATCAATGTTTAGATCCCCATTACTAACCGTGTTTATGCTAGTAGACATGTGCCTTTCCATAAAAATGACTTTCCTTTTTCAACTCTGGCATCTCAAGCTCCCTCAATTCATAAAATACCACCGTTTATTCTTACTAAAATTTTGAGTGTTGCCCACATTGCGAATGTTGTCATCCCACCCACTCAGTCTAGCCCATCCGCCATTCGACACAATTATCTTATAGGTCATCTGCTGCCTGCCCTCCTTACCTCACGCCTCACCGTTCATGCAATGACATAGCCCGGCCCACCACCCATCAACAATCCAGCGTCCCATCTCCCCCCATGTCACTACAGCCCAGCCCATCTCCTGTTACGCATCAGCCTAGTGCACCTCAATACGTCGAGTGCAGTCCACAGCCCTGTCCCCATCCCAACCCAAGTCGTGTCACTACCTAGACCTGTCCGCGGCCCACAATCCTTTTTCCTATTCTCTCGTAACTCACGAAC
>NCQV01030059.1:0-13918 GCA_002740545.1 Lophocereus schottii
CCCATGTCTGTGCAGCATGGGCTCCCCGTGCCGATACCCGAGATTTTGGGTCATGAACCCAACAGAAACCATGCCTACCGAGTACACTCCATTTTGTTTGGGGCGTTTGGTACCTCTCCTTGCATTGTTTCAACTTGATTGTTCATTTTCAAGGTAGCCCTCTAAAAAAATATATGCATTCAATCATCATATACATAATTAATAAAAAATTAAAGAACATTAAAGCACATATTGAATAATGGAGGGAAAAAACCTTTTGATTATCTTGTTGGATAAGTCTTGATGACGTGTTACTTTGAACTGTGGTGCCTTCTAAAGTAGGATTTTAATTTCCTTTAGGTATCAGATTAGGCCCAACTCTACCATCAGTAAAATAGTTTGGGTTTGGTTAGGACTCTTTAAGTCTCATTCACTACATATGTATGGCAATAGAGTATTCAGCTTAGTACAAGAATAGTACTGTGAATACAATATTTCACGCGTACCTGAAACATGGGAGATTGACAGGGCATCTCTAGACATGTGTGGATGCCTCTTACTCTAATCACATGGTCCATCATTGCTTGAACTATCTGGCAACTTATTACTCTACACATAATGTACATAGTTAAAAAAAGGAAATTTGTATTATAGGGTGTTTAATAATCTCAAGCATAAAACATTTGACACACAACATCCTCCATTCTGAGGATACCAAAAAACACACTCTTTTGTATATCTGGCAGTGTCATAGTTCAAACATTGGGTGTGATATTATGATATGTATTGTTTCATATGCAGGGACCTGAAAGCCTTGTCATTAATGTTTAATTCATGCGATACTCTGAAAGCCTATCTACTATTTTTACCAACACCAAGCATTAGCTGGAATAGACACGGGGAGCAATTTTGTCCCCTTGTTGAGATGTCCACCTACACTGATTTGGTTACACCAATGTTGGACGTTGAAATATCCAACATGGATGTCAGTCTCAGACCCAACCATATTCCAAAATCCTTATTGTTTTAATTCAAAATTAAGGACCAACTTTCCATATGTTTGTCAGAATGTGAAGGTTGAGGTGCATCTCAAACAAACATTGCCATGGCATCGGTCATATTTATAACCCGGTTAGTTCAAAACTTAGCAGCTCATAACATCAATATTAAAACTTACTGGGTAAAAGCAACTGTTATGGCTACTACCAAAGTGGTAGAGCACCACAGGCAAATACAAGTAAATTTACTATTTATCTAAGAAAGAAGTTGGAGATAGAGTGCTTGCAGGTTCTGATATTGTAAACAACACATATATAGAGCAAACTATTGTGCAGGCTTCTGCATGGAGCAAATTCAGAGTTCATAAATTTTTATTGATGCATAATAGGCTACACACCATTGATCAACTTATGTAGTTTGGTTGCTGTTTAGAAGTAACTAGATAGAAAGAAACACACATATGGGGTTTAAGAGAAACTTAAGTAGTCTATCACATGAAACACACAAAAGGAAACTTATACTGTTTATCACATGAATCTGGGTAGAAGTGAATAGACCTGATGTCATAGTGACACTATCCTTATCAAGTATGCTTCTAAGTGAAAAAAACACACACATGGGTTTAAGGGAACAAATAGAATCAGTTCCAAGGTAGTTTCATGTCCCGCCCCCCAAAAAAAAGACCTAGGAAGTAAATACTCATAGGAAAAACAAGCAAGTAAATGCTCATACGAAACACACACATTTCTTAGCACTTAAGGAAAAGAATCATCTTCTTAGGTCAGCCTTCTATGATTCAGGCAACCATTGAAATAGAAGACTTGAAACAAGTCTCTGTTCAGCTTAAGCCACTCCATTGTATATTTAAGGCTTTTAAGGAAAGGCCCGTTCCTATCATGAGAAAGGAACACATTCCTCACAAGTAATAATATCAAAGGTAATAGCCTCCAGAACTTTCTTGTTTAAATACCTGATCAAATTCTTGCATGAAATTTCTTTGACAACATAAAAATAATAATAATAATAATAATAATAATAATAATAATAATAATAATAATAATAATAATAATAATAAAGGATCACCATGAGACAGTTTTTCACCAATTTTGTGAGATTAAACCACTAAAAATTAAACAGAATATGAATTCAGTTACTCAGCACAAAAATAAGACACATACTAATTCATGAGGAGTAGTTGCAGCTCATAAAGCAACTTTAATAGTCAAGACATTAATTTGATTCTGGTCGCCCTGCACGGTGTGGAAGACTTTCCCTAACAATTGAGATTCACCTTGACGATGCGCATTATGCAAATCCTTTCCATACACTCCATGACCAAAAACCCTAGCTCTTCCATGGTTATCATCACCCACAAGTTTGTTGTTCAGCCAAAAAATATGTTATTTTTGTACCCTTTGTTATCGAATATTTACTCGAAATAAATGATTAATTAGAATTTTATTGTGTTTGTTTATTTTGTAAGAATTTGAGGAAAACATGAGAAAGAAATAAATAATGAGCACAAATAAGGAATTGGGCCAAAAGAGAGAAGAAAAAGAATAAGCTAGAAAGGAGCCCAAATTTCAGCCCAATCTGCCAAGCCCAACCAATCCCTCACTTTCCTTCTTTTCCTTTCTTTCCATCCCCCTTTGGGCCGGTCCAGGCATTCTTTTTCCTTTTCTTTCTTTCTTTCTCTAGTGCACATGCCTTCCCTTCTCTCCAACCCAACCCACCTTCTCTTTAATCTTACGCCCACCCCTCACGTGACCAGGCCCCCATCCCCTTTGTTATTCCCTCTCGATCCTTCCCAACCAGAGACACCCGAAAGCTGAGTAGAACAGGCAGCCTTAGCGACCCCATTCCCAGCCATTACTCCTTTCTCTCTCCTCATTCATTCCATCGTTACCCACCCTCATCAATTCTTCAGCTGTTTCAAGCAATCATGGGAGTATTACTAAGCCATATTTGGGGGTCGAAATAGAGGGAGCAAACCGGCAATGAAGGGCTGAAGGACGGAGCTTTTAATGGAGGTCGAAGCAGATTAGAAGGAGTAGATTAGCACTGAGTGTAGTAGATTAGGGTTTTAGTTTTTGTTCTTTTGCTGGTTTACAGTTTTGTTGAACTTTGTATTTGGTTGTCTAAATTCCAAAATTTTATAATTCCCTCATGTTCTTGTTCAGTTTAAGAAAGAGATTTTAACCTTTGGAGTTGAATTACTTTTGCTTCACTTCTGTTCTCCGTTGCCTCTGTTCCATTATGCCTAAGTTCTGACTTGCTAAAGTTTGGTTTGAATTACATGATTTCTGATTTATAGAAAATTGCAAGTGTTGGTGAGTTGAAATTATGTGCAGTGTGGTGGTTGATCCTTATTGTGGTCAGCTTCTTTGCAAGCTATAGGCCTGTGCACAATTGCTTGAATCAATCTTGTTTATGTAGTCTATTAATTTGATTGGTGGAAAACCTTGACCTTAATGTTGGTTAATGGGGCATTTAGCTTCGATTCCGACGAAAATTTTGGTAATTAATTTCACAACCATCTCTGTGGATGACATCCAAAGTGGTACGACGATAAGCCGTGCACTTGCGGAATTCACGATAAGTTTTTGGCGCCATTGCCAGCCATGGCGTTGTGAAATTAGGCTGCGTAGTTGAGTCATAATTGAGTTGTTTACATCATTTTCGTTTTCGTATTCTTGATTTTAGCTTAGATTTTATCGTTTTTATGATTTGAGTCAGATTTTGATTTTGTTTAGTGTTAATTTAATTTTTGTGTGTCTTGATTATTTCCCTGCTTAAAAAAAAATTTAAATTGGTTTAGTTTTTGTGCAGAAAAAAAAAGAGTGCAAAATTAGAAAAGCAAAAAGAATAAACCAGTGCAGTTTATTTCCCATTTCCAGAATCTGTTTCACATCTTTGGGGGACTTCTAGGGTAAATTTGTCTGTTCTGATATTTTTCCTAGATTGCGCATGACTTTTAGAGTTTGTGTGGATTTTTATGGAACATTTAGAATTGTGTAGATTTTTCTGTGATTTTTGAAATTAATTTCTTGTTCGCATTTTTTTGCACTATTTAGGAACAAAAAAAATCAGAAAAAAATATATTTATGTTCCCTATGACACTGTTGGATTTCCTGTATATAGAGTTCTAATTTTAGAACGTTTATTTTTAGCTTTTATTTTATTTTAGGTTTTTGATTTAAGAAAATGGTGTACATGCTTTGTGTGTGTGTTTCTTTTCTATTTTTTGTATTAGGTTACTTTCTGATATTTGAGTCTTTTTCGTCCTTTCTTTTCTTTTGGTCGTCCGGTTTTCTTTTTGTTAGTTTATTTTGTTGACTTAATTATTTAGGTGTCTTGTTTTAGTTTTAGTCATTAGTTTATAGAGTCATTGTTTTTCCTTTTACTTTTTCTCTCAATAATAGGAAAACAATATCCAAAAAAAGGAAAATGATTGAAAATCCAAAAAAATAAAAAATTCTTAAAAGTGAAAAGGAAAAAAAAAGCATTTCGAGCATGTCAGTTTTCAATTTCCCACAATTCAAGCACAAATCTTTCTAGAGTTATTTATCGAGACTTAATGATTATCGTACTTAATTGAATCAAAATTTTCAAAAATAGAAAATTTGTGAGATCATCACTGTGAGTTTGAATTCTGTATCTTGGGGTTATGTTGAGTTTATTTATTATGGGGGTGTACTAGGATTATTATCTAAAACTCAAGATAAAATTTGGGATTTCTTTAAAAAACTAGCTTGGGATACCTATGCATTTGAACAAGCTAAAAATAATTTTAGATATGCAACTCATGGTGAGTATAATTTTTATACTAATCCTTATCACCAGGATCACTTTATGAATTCATATGACCCATTTTGATCTTATATGTCTCCTGCTTTCTGTGATTACTGTGAGTCGTCTTAATTGCCCATATCGTACTTATGTTGATGCTAAATGTGCAAATGTGGACAAGACGATTAATGATATAACTGATAAAATGTTAGAGGTCATAAAAAAGAGAATTACTAAATATTCTCAATGTTTTAATCAGAGTAGGGAGAATTATGGTGAGCCTGACTCTAGTTTAGGAACTCCTAAACCTGAAGTTACTTTCTATGATGATTTTGAGCCTTCTGATGTTGCTAGGCCTAACTTGAATAATGTCATGTATTTGCCTAGTCTAGAACAAGAGAGTGACCTCTCTATGTCCCTATCACAAGGCCTGGCACCCCACACTAGCTCACCCATGGAGATCACTGATGATGTTCTCGTTTCTGCCGACCCACCCGCCCCTTTTAATGACTTTTGTGAGTTTCAGGTGGGTGACGACCTTGAGAGACCTAGTGAGTTAGATATGAACATCACATCTAAAGTTGAGCATCATGATAAGTCAGAAGATATTTTACAGGAGACATGTGTGGAGGTAATTGAGCCCACTAATTTGCAATTCGATGATGATATCCTTTCAATCGAATATGAATCTTTTTTATAAGGGTTTAATGTCAATTTGCGTTTGGATGTGGATCTGTGTGCTAAGTATGAAGCATTTTCTTTTAACCACATCCAAACTAACCTCCTTTTTAATAATTGCAAGTCTGAATTTATTGATTCTGAGAGCATTGCAACTAAGAATTTTGCTTTGGACTAGACTCTTTCGCATTTTGATATTAAAAGGCTTGTGGATTCAAAACCCACTGTTTTACCTAGACCCTCATTCATGATAACCTGATGTATAGGCTAATGATCCACCAGTTGGCTAGTTTGAATTATATCTGCATGTTTGAGGTTTGGGCCCATACATTTGATATGCTGAAGCGGGCCCTTACTTGTGCATCATTGACATGGTGGATGTATTCATTCTGGCTCTGACACTATACTTTTTATAGTTTGCATGTGCTTGAGAGTTGGTCTTCTTTGTTGGATAAGTTACTATGTGCTCTAATGGGTTTCGATTTGAGTAATAATTTTCAGCTTAATATGGAGTGGTTGCTACTCTGTGGCCCTCTATCTAAGCAAATTTCAGGAAGCTATAGCTTAGGTGTCCTTTTGCACCAAACCTGGTATACCCGTTCCTCTTTATTTTCTCTTTTCTTATTTTATTTTCATTTGTATATATTTGTTGCTTTGTATTATTTTTATTGTTTTCTTTTTGAGTTTTAAAGTCTTATCTCTTTCTTTCTTTTTTAGTCTGCTTTTCTTTTTGTTTATTTTTCTTTTTGGTTGTGTTTTATGTCTCTTTTCATTCTCAATGAGGACATTGTGATATTTAGGTGTGGGGGTTGGGAAACCACGTTTAAAAAAGTTTTGAAAAAATTTTTGTTTTGTTTTGGGGGAGGCTTTATACTATTCTAATCAGCTTGAATCCCCTGTACTTTAACTGTTAGCTTGTATGTAAGCATAATTGCATGATAGGTTTGCATCCTCAGTGTGTCATTCTATGCCCTAATTCTAACCCCAATTATTCATTATTGATGTGTAATCCAATCCTTATTTATACCATTGTCATTATCTTAAGGTCTTACTCTTCCATGATTGGCTCTCCTACTTGTCTTTGACACGATTAGTTCAGTTTGTTGTTTGCATTCTAAAAAACAAAAGAAAAAAAAGGAGAAACGAAAAAAAAGAAGAACAAAAAGGAAATGAAATAAGATTTGGAATGACAAGTGTTCCTTTCAGGCATGCGCTATTAGGTGTTATCCTTTGAGGCATGTGCTATTTGGTATTTTTCTTTGAAACAATACTACTACTGAGAAAGCTTGCTTCCTATGTTAATAAGATGTTAATAAGTCAATAATATGATGTGTCAATCAAGTAAGATTAAGTTTGATTCTGATAAACCTAAGCCCTAAGATGATAATGCACTTGCACACGAGCACTGAGATGGATTCAAAGTTTTGATATATAGTGGGGTGAAAAGTTAGTACTTTAATGCCATCCATGGGGTAGAGAGCCTTGATGAGTACATTCCATTTATATGCATGCCAATATCTTTGCTACGTGGGTGATTTGGTTAGTTAGAATGTGCACAGTATTCTCCCTGGTATATTTATGTTTGTAAATTCTAATTGTTAATCTATTTCTATCTCTCTTTTCCTTTTTCATTTTCTTTTCTAGATTTTATGTGTATATCTTCTGCGAACCCGCATGAGACCTTACTCATCCACTAGGGGTGACTTAAGAGTTTAAAGGGCATGTAGCACGTGCTAAGTGCAACCGTGATTTTTACAAAAGTGAGTTAGGATTTTATTTTCTTTTTCTAAGATTTTAAGTTTTGTTTTACATGAGGAGGAGCAAAACTAAGATGTGGGGGTATTTGTTCAGCCTGAAAATATTTTATTTTTATACCCTTTATTATCTAATATTTGCTCAAAATAAATGATCAATTAGAAATTTAATATGTGTTTGTTTGTTTTGTAGGAATTGGAGGAAAACATGAGAAAGAAATAAATAATAAGCTCAAATAAGGAATTGGACCAAAAGAGAGAAGAAAAAGAAGAAGCTATAGAGGAGCCCAAATCGCAAGCCCAATCTGTCAAGCCTAACTAGTCCCTCTCTTTCCTTCTTTTCCTTTCTTTCCTTCCCTTTTAAGCTGGTCCAGGCATTCTTTTCTTTCTTTCTTTCTTTCTTTCTCTGACCCACACACCTTCCCTTCTCTCTAGCCTAGCCCGCCTTCTCTTTAATCTTGCACCTGGCCCCCCATCCCCTTTCTTCTTCCTCATCGATCTTTCCCAGCCAGAGACACCCAAAAGCAAAGCAAAACAGGGATGCCTTAGCGACCCCATTCCTAGCTGTTAGTCCCTCTCTCTGTCCTCATTCGTTCCATCATTACCTACCCTTATCAATTCTTCAGCTGTTTTAAGCAATCATAGGGGTGTTATTAAGCCATAATTGGGGGTCAAAATAGAGGGAACGAACCGGCGATGAAGGGGCTAAGGGACGGAGCTTTTAGTGGAGGTCGAAGCAGATTAGCAAGAGCAGATCAGCGCAGAGTAGAGTAGATTAGGGTTTCAGTTTTTGTTCTTTTGTTGGTTTACATTTTCATTGAACTTTGGATTTTGTTGTCTAAATTCCAAAAATTTATAATTCCCTCATGTTCCTGTTCAGTTTAAGAAAGAGATTTTAGGCTTTGGAGTTGAATTACTTTTGCTTTGCTTCTGTTCTCCGTTGCCTCTGCTCCATTGTGCCCAAGTTCTGACTTGTTGAAGTTTGGTTCTAATTGCCCGAGTACTGATTTATGAAAAATTACGAGTTAATGTTAGTGAGTTGAAATTATGTGCAGTGTGGTGGTTGATCCTTATTGTGGTTAGATTCCTTGCAAGCTAGGGACCTGTGCACAATTACTTGAATCAATCTTGTTTATTTAGTCTATTAATTTGATTGGTGAAAAAACTTAACCTTAATGTTGGTTGATTAGGCATTTAGCTTCGATTCCGATGAAAATTTTGGCAACTAATTTCACAACCATCTTTGTGGATCGACATCTGAAGTATTACAATGAGAAACCGCGCACTTATGGAATTGACAACATTTTATTATAAGTAGTTTTCTCTACGTCCAATGTTGATTTTGAGAATGTAACATCAAAATCTCCATTCTTCTTTTTAATAATCCTTAGGGTTGAATCCTAATCCACTAGTTTGCAATAGAAGTATTAAAGTACAGACATATTATCGACACCATCAAAACATGTGAAATAGTTAACCATGTACATATGCAATTAAGATCTTAAATTACCACAAACATTGTGGTTTTAGGATCATGGAAAGTTTTTTCTTTTCATTCATGGGTATTGATAAACCACTCAATCGGACACGATTCTCACTTATGTTTCTTCTCCTAAAATCATGGTATGTATACAAGTGCACAAAAGTGTTACCATATATGTTTAAAGAATGCACGATTAAATCTGATCTTGGTGATATCATCATAAATACTTGTGGCACTGACTAATATGTCATGCTTAATAGCAAAACTTTGTGAACCACTAGTGTGAGTATGCAGCAGCTTCCCTCTAGCTTTCTTCCCAATCTCAAAATATTTCTAAATATAAGTACAATTCAAAAATCAAAACAAAAAAAAAAATAGTATATTTTTCAATTCAAGCTAAAAATAATGAAGTCATTTATAAATATAATTTAAATGATACTCCAATAACACTCTTACCTTAAACTGGTCACTAAAACAAAGGTCTACCAACCCAACCCACATTGGATTGTCTACTCCTTTTAGACGAGCAAGCTCTTCACCATTATTTGATTTAGCCACTGGTGATGCATATAAAGCCTTCCTAATTGTGTTCTTAATGTACTTCACCCTCAAAGAGTGTTTACAGCCCCTCAACTTCTCCCTAATAAAGCTTAAAACTTTTGAATCAAGGCATGGATTAGAAGGTAACAAAAACTTCTGCTGCATACCATCAATGTCATTCTTCGTTATAGAAAGGAACTCACCTATATGTGATTTATAATTCAATACTTGAAGATAGGAGGTACTAAGCAGCACTCTTTCTGGTTTAATGAGCATAGATTAGCCCTTTTAGCACTTCAGTAAGAAATCTATTGAATAAGCTTCTCGATCTTTTCACTGGTTGCAAAAACTTATTTAAAGGCATCATAATTCTCTTTAGAGCATCCAATGGATACATGACTTTGACTATCAAGAGGCCTTTAAGTTTACCAACATTTCCTTCTCCGTATGAAATTAGTAAGGATTGGAGACAAAAAAAATACAAGACAATAGCTTTTCATATTAACCAATGCCAATAGGAATATGAAATTAACAAATATATTTAATCTAACAAGAAGGCAGCAACCCCATATGAAAAGAATATTGGTGGATAAAAGGAAATTGACAAAAAAAAATTAGCATAAACATTGGTTGGAAAAAAGAATAATAAAAACTAGTCTTCTGAAAAGTTCCTAATAATGGCATAAAAAGAAATTGGCTGAAAGTCAAAAATAGAAAACTATTTACCCAATAGGCTAATCATGGAACAAAAACATGGTTAAATATCAAAACACAGACAATACGTATCACTAAAACCTCTTCTTCATCATCGACCCCTTTAAGAATAAGAATAAGTGCCAGATCAATGTATGTCTCTACCATTTGATCTTTATCATTAACTTTATGAGTATTCTCCCTATGACTCTCATCATCTAAAAAAAGTCCTCAGGTGGTGGTGCTTCATTTTGGATAGATTTTGGATAATCCTCATAGGTAAACATTAAACGAAACATGACTACACTATCTCCAAAACCTGCATATGAAATACATATTAGAGACCAGTAGTATTGAAAATAATAATAGCAAAAAAAATATAAATGACATCGCTTACTGCAAAGTTACTATAGCTTAGGCATACCTTTTCAAAAAACCAAAAAGAAAAAAAAAACCAACCTTATTTGAGCACGAAACAGCACAACAATAAAAGGGAAAATACGACTTCAAAATTAATACAAATAGGGAAAATATGCTTCCCAAATGAAATAGATAACTGAAGGTTACACATTTATTCATCTAAAATACAAGCGAAAACTAAAATGGTTTTCATGTCTCTTCATTAACATAAGCCCAATTTGTTGGATTTCTATATTCATCCTTCTTCAAAATATTAGGAGGCATGCACTAGGGATAAAGCTCTTCGTCAGCTTCCACTAATCCTAGAAGGTAGGCATCCCTTGGTTTAACGCTAATAACATGCTCCCATCCTTTATCATTCTCATCAATAACATAAAACACCTATTATGCTTAAGATGACCGAATATATGGATCATCTTTTAAAGCTTCTCCTTCAAGTATCTTGGATGAGAAATTCACAAGAGTGAGTCCCCTTCTATCCTTCTTTAATCCCCGTGTGTTCAAATTCTCCCAATCACATCAGAATAACATAACCTCACACACTGAATAATAGTCCAACTCAATAATGTCATTGATTTTTCCGTAATAAGTTTTTCTTTTACCTTCCACCATAACACCAAAATTTTAAGGTTTTTGCCCGTTGTTTCTACGTTGAGTATGAAAATAATATCCATTAACGATGAATGCATTCATTCTCTTAGCAATTGAGTTAGGGCGATAAGCCATAGCCCTAAAATGCCTTGATTCTAGATCATCCCTTTCTGTGTCTAATACCTATATTATAAATGGTGAAACTAATAGAAGAATTGGATGAGGCTAAAACTCTAATGCATATCCTATAAGCCATAGTGGAGTTACCCTTTTTTGTAACCAGTTAGGAAATTCTTCAACCAAGCACTTTTGCTTTACTCTAGCCCTTGGTTGACGAGAATAAGATGTCACGCATTCGTTAAAGAATAACCTGAAATTGATCATATTACTTCAATATTTCATGCTGTTGAATAATAAATTTACGTATAGGTTGATGATTGTTACTAACCATTAGTGCTGATCAATGCCATAAACATGGAGCAGCACATATCAATGAGCTTGTTTAAGACTTAGTTCATCCATTTCGATTATTTCCACATTCATTTGGATAGCCCACCCATGTCAAATACATACCTTTCCATATTGGGATGGATATCATCATTTCTTTGTGGACGGTTAGAAACTGTTTTCCACCCCTTAAAAGTACCTTGGACAAAATGTTATGCACTCTTGTGGAATATGTCCTACTATTGACCACTCAGGTTGCGCTCTATTATGAGCAAGTGCTTTCAAGCATGCCAAAAACCTAGAGTGACCTTATACGCATGCACAAACACTGAAACACATATGTATATGCATGCATAAGCATTTTTGTTACGTAATTGAGAAATTAAAAGTATAACTAAACATAGAGAAAGTTTGCTCTTAAGTGTGCATTAAACGTGTAACTTCTGACCTTTTCATTGGGTACATCCACCTATATATGCAACTGGACCTCCGAGCATTGCTTCCTCAACTGAGTGCACAATTAGATACACCATGGCATTAAAAAAGATTGACACAATGTCACAACTACATTAGCTCTAATTTCATCTAATTTCTCCAATGTCAACTCCCAAGCATAATTCCATGAAAAAAGTTGATAGTGCTAATATAAGGTTAACAAGATCAAAAACTTTTACTGCCTTTAATGCCATTGGAAGCAAATCTTGCATTAAAATACGGCAACCACGGCTCTTAAGATTGAATAGCTTACGCTTTTTAAAATTAACGCATCGACAGATGTTACTTGCATATCCATAAGGAACACTTAAATGCTTTAAGAAACTTAATAATTGTGTCTTTTCTTTGGATGACAAAGTTAAGGAGTGGCAAGGAGTTCATGTTTGCCATTAGCTAGTACAATACTATGGAGTTCTTACATTATTTTCATCACTTAAAGATCTTTCCAGCCTTCAAATTATCCTTTGATTTCCAATGAAGATTCAATAAAGTCACTAGCAATTATCATAGATGCTATCCTCAATATGTATCACATCCGATTTATGGCGAAGTTTATTATACTTCTAGTATGGCAAATTAAAAAATACTCCTTTTTTTTCCAAAATTTGATGTTCATCTTTTCCATCATCCTCTATAGTTTGATTTCCACCCTTACCATACGTAAATGTAGCACCCTCTAAATGAGCTAGAATAGCACTTCCACTTACAGGCTTAGGTGGCAAACCAAGCTCTAAACTCCGATCAAATCCACCATCATCATATCAAAAAGAGTGGTTTTAGGTAGGCGTGTGCAAAACCGGTTAACTGGAGTTTCGGTTAACCGAAAATTGGTTAACTGATTTTTCGGTTCGGTTAACCAGTTTTTCGGTTTGGTTACCGATTAACTGTTTACAAATAATAAAAAATTTATATTTTGTTACCTAAATTTTCCATTCTTTCATGTTTAAATTCTTTTCATAAAAATTAAACTTTGGTTACTATTTATAAATAATAAAAAAGTGCACTTTCTTACTGAAATTTTTTATTTTTTATGTATAATTTTAAAAATAAATGAAATTACTTTTAGTTCGGTTAACCACAGGTTAATCGAATTTTCAAATAATCCGAACCGTAACCGCACCGAAAATCGAAAAAAATTTCGGTTTGGTTACCCAAACCGACTTTTTTTGAAAAATTTGTTCGGTTAATCGGTTTTTCAATTTGGTATTTTTAGTTTTTCAGTTTGATTTTCGGTTTTGGATTTTTTTGCACACCCCTAATTTAGGCAGCCGTCTTCGATGACCCATGTAACAAAATTTATGCCCACTTTTCCACCACATTGAATGCGTACCTTCAGCACAACTTGGACAAGCAAAACTGCCCTCTCTGCTTCCTTTGGACAAGTTAGCATATGAAGGACAATCATTAGTAGTAGAATGAAGAGTCCCCTATAACTTAAAGTGTGTCATGGTGAATACATCGAATGCACCTACTACTTCCCATAATTGCAACAATTCTTTGATAACATGTTGAAGGTATATATCAACATCGATGCCAAATGCCCTTTCACTTAGGATTATCATAGATAAAATAATGGATGTTGTTTCATACAAAGTCATGGGGGAAGGTTATAGGGGTTTAACAACACAGGCCAAATGCTATGAGTACTACTCATAACACGAAAAGGATAAAATCCATCACTTGCAAGATTTAATTTGACATTTCCTGGATCGGCTGCAAAATGTGGATATTTCTTTTCAAACACTTTCCATCCTTTACCCCATGTTCATGATGCCAAACCATGTCCTCTACTATTTTGGATGACTTGTACATCCTAATTAACCTCGAAATAAGGGGGAAATAGCATAAAACCTTGTTTGGTTGTTTCTTATCCCTGTCCTTCCATCGTGAAGTGTGGCACATATCACACTCATCTTGGTTTTCTCTTCCATCCTAGTACAGTATACAATCATTAGTATAGACATGGATTTTTTCATAGTGAAGTCCCAAATCTTAGCTGAACCGCTTACATTTACCCCATGAGGATAGAAATAGATCAATTTGAAGGAAT
>NCQV01030083.1:5041-22813 GCA_002740545.1 Lophocereus schottii
TGTCAAGTGCTTTGATTGTTATGAGTTGATTTTTGGCCGAAATTTGCTTGCACTCTTGAAACAATCGAGTGAAAAACTGAAAGGTGACATTTAGTTGTTGGACTGCTTGATAAAACTTAACGTAACTTCGTCACAAAAGAGATATTTGTATGTTAGGAGGTCTACTAAGTAATCGAAGACATTGAACTTGAATTAAGGCAAATTAGTTTGAAAGAATGACTTTTGCTTAGTTTAGGCAAATTTAGTTGATTTCGAAAGAAGAGACTGACTTTTCGAAAAGATTACAAATCCTCGAATTTAACAATTAGAGGAAAGTACATATTCATTATTTTTGATCCAATTTCCTTTCATAAGTATGAGAATTCCTAGGCAAGCAAAGTCACAACATTAATGGTTGAGAAAGCTTACTCGTTCCAAAAAGAAAACAAAGCCAAAAGAAGAGGAGGGACATGAAAGTTTGTACTTTGGAGCTAGCCACAAGCACTAAAGCAACACAAGGTGTTGGCCAAGAAACTAGGTGGTGTAAAGAGCACGCCTTGAGAGAAGCTCGTGTTCTCAACCAGCAGCAGTAACAGGGGCTTTCTAGCATTAGGGTGCAGAGGTTCTTTTGGGGTTCTTGGTTGCTAAGAGGTATGATCAACTAGCACCGCAAGCGCATGGGTAGTCGTAGTATGGATAAAAGATAACGTTCCTCAGGAATTAATGTAACTTACTGAGTCTTACCTATCAGAATGTGCTAAGTAAAATTTTGGGTTAAGCATATTCGATTTAATAATAGCAAAGAAACTTTTCTAAATCAATAAGGGAAAAAAACGTCTAGTATAAAAGATCCAACCTTTTCGAACCACACATATGTCCTTCATGTTGGTTTCATCAAATGAGTCGAACTTGTGAGCAATTTTTTATTTGTGCTGGTTGAATGTACTGAGTCCTTCGGGCTCTGTTTGCATTTTTTTTCTGGGTTAGTGCTATGAGAGGAATATGCTTTTTTGGGTTAGTGTCATGATGGCTGTTCATTTGATGGGGCAAGCCAGCATTTGATGCGGTTGATGGCTATGCATTTCATAGAGAAGAGAAAGGAAGAGTGAAAAAGATTAAAGCTTTAATGCCAATTTTCACCAAGGTGTTGCGTTACTATTTTGCTTGCACATTGTCACTTTTGTTGCTGTTTACAGTATTCCTATAAAACCCCAGAAATTCGACTCGGAAATTAGGTCCAGTTGGATCGACCTAGGCCCAAGTCAACCCAAGTCAATGCCAATGAGTCTTCATGAAATTCATTTCGTCTTAGGGGGCTTCTGATAAATTTTCTTAATATATTTTTAGGAAGTTTTTAAAATCTCCAAAATTTTTCTTTCTGATTTTTTTAAAACTCCTAATGCTACCATTACTATGGGTATAGTTATTATCATTGTTATTGTTATTTTTTTATTATTATCCTATTATCGTTATTATTATTCAAAAAAAAATAAGGGAACCCTAAACCCCTTTTTCAGCCGCCCCCCTCTCTTTAATTAAAAAAAAAAAATTGAAAGTTGGTTTTTCCCTCCTTACGTAAACCCTTTTTTTTAGCCGTCAACCCTAATCTCCCCTCCCCACTTCTCTCTCACATCTAGGTTGCTTTCGCTCTCTCCCTCTCTCTCTCTACACCTTTGCACTGCCGTCCGACCACCGCCCGGCTGCCCCAGTGCCGCCACACTCCATTGGCCCATCCCCCTTGTATTGGTAAGAGAAAGCCAAGTAATAGATGGATTCATGCACTCCATACATCCAAAACCCCCACTTTTAAATCTCTTTGTTTTATGATTTTCAGGACCATTGTGAATGAAGATTTTGATATAACTTTCATTATTTTCTCAGCACTTTCGGTGTTGAATTTGAACAAAGGAGGAGTTTCCCTTGAACTAGATCCGATTTCGATCAAAGGTACTAGTAACAACTTTTTAATGTTGTTTTGTCTTTAGTCTCGATAAAGGTGGATTCCTTTGGCATGGTTCGGTCCGGGCAAGGATCTAAGGATGTCTAATGTGTACGGGTATATTTTTGGAAAACCCGAAATGAGCGAAAACCATGCATAAAAGGGTCGAATATTTTGAACAGGATTCACACTGTTTTGGCTCGAATTTGAAAATTCGGTATAATTATTTTGGTCGTCCAAAGATTTTGGAATTTTTAATAGCAGTTAGATTAGGATGTGAAAATTTTGTAGGTTTTTGAATTGGACGAATCGGAGTTAAATTGAAAGAGTTATGGCTGAAATACCGAGCACTGTCAAAACCGGGAACTGCAGGCATAGGGTGCCTTTTTTTGAATTCTTAGACTTAATTACGTTGTGAATTTGTAGAAATGCGGAACGTGAAAGTTTTAGTAGAAAAAATTACCCGTCTGTATTGGGAAAGAACGTGATTTGTGGAAGTCAGGAGAAAAAGTTATGAGGATGGAAATTTAGGCTAAAAATCTTGGCAGAATCTGGGAAACAAAATCTGGGCTGTTTTACCCTCAATTTGGAAAATTTTCCTAGGTCAGCATTGATTGCCAAAAATTGTGAAATTTACTAAGTAGGAGCCCCTAGATGTGCCAAATAACGTCTTTTTAGAATTGACTCATTTGAAGTAGCGTAACTAGGGTTTTGGTAAAAATTTCCCGGAACTATCCTGGAAAGACAGTTACTGATATTTCTGAAAAAAGCAAAAATTTGAATGGGTTTGGGGAAGAACCGGGCCAAATTCTAAACATAGAAAAGATAGAGGAGTTTTTCAAGGTTTCCAGATTGATCAAGAACACTAGAATTGGATATTGGGAACAAAAGTTATAGTCTCTGGAAGTTGGACCCAGAAACTGGCCAGCCGAACCTTAATCAAGGATAGGGTTTCGGTTGAACCAAAGTCTAGGAATTTTTCTTATAAATTTGGGGAGGCCTAAGGATGCCCTATATTAAATGTGGACTGACTATGGGCTATATGTGGGCCTAGGTGCGGAGTAGTGAACTCCTACTAAAGTAACCGAGCCCGTAAATTAGTGCGGTATCCTGGTAACAATCATGCCCTAATCTTTTCCCCACCTTGCTGAAACTGTGAATGTTTTGGAGTTCTTGTATGGAACTTTGGCATTTCTTTCCAACTGAATGAACACTGGTTTATAATTTGAAAGTGATTACCTAATGGGAATGGTATACTGTGTCATGTTTTGGAAGTTGGAAATTTTCAATATGATAAAAGTTGAAACTTACTGCGATTGTGTTTGGAGTTCTATGGGGAAAAGTGTTTAAATCCAAAGAAAGACTAAAAATGTCAAGTTGACCTCCAGTAAGGAGGAAGAAGATCATTAACTGAAAAGAACTGGATAGGGTGAGTTGAATCTGTTTGAATTGGTTGAAGGTTATAGCCTTCCCCGGGTATTAAGTGCATGCATGTGAGCGGCCACGTGCTCGGTAGAGACGTGGGCCAGGTCATCGGTAACCACCCATGATGGTGGTAGGCCAGGAAAGTTAAGTGGTAACCGACTGAGGAGCAGTAGGTCAAGAAAGAGTTAAACGGCTGCGCCAGGTTAGGGCGCAGGCCATGAGACCCAATGGGGTCGCTCACCAAATTATCGGAAACTGAAATATTATGAATGGAACTATGGAAGTGTGATTCTGAATAGGATAACCAAGGAAGGTGGTGACAATGGTTTGCATGCTTTAAACATGTGTTGCTGTCCCTTTCCCTTAAATGTTTTCAAAATGAATTTATGTGCGTGTTTGACTATTAGGGGTGCTTGTTACTGAGTTTATCTCACTATTATAAAATTTTTTGTTTTCAGGTGATCTAGCTATACTTGGGACTGGGGACTCGAAAGTAGGGTGAGGTTCGAATGCGGAATATGAATGAAATGAATGATAGAAGTTTTGTAATAGACAATAGTTGATTTAAATTGTGATGTTAAAGTTTTGAACACTGTAAGGTTGATTTTATTTGTGAAGACTTAGTGTTAATTGTTACACTTGATATCCAGCCTGGTGTTTCCAATAAGGAAATACGGCGGTAACACTCCATTTAGGCTTCCGCTGCATTTTCGTTAATAAATGGTGTTTAATAATGAATCAGAGATCTCAGGGTGTTACAATTCCTGTCTTGGTCTCCCATATGCTTTGTCAACTTAGATTAAAGACCTTTCCTTTTTTCTTTTGTTTCCTCATATTTTAACCTTGATCCATTTTTCTTGAATGTGAAAATCAAGTTCTTCTGTTCTTTACATTTTACGAATTGAATAGCTTGAATAAATCAAAGTACCAATCTTTTGGAGTAAAGAATTTGTTTTTTGTGTGGTCAAGTTATACTTAAAATGAGGACAATGTTTTTGCTTATGAGTCCTGGGTTGCTTGTGACTTGGCCTTTTATTGAAATTTACAATGTTGTATCTTGGTCTTGAAGGACTTGCTTTTTTTTTTTTTAATGACCATGAGTACTAAAAGTGGCAACTTTGGCTGAAATAAATCCAAAGGAAGCCACTTTAATAGCCTGAAAAGTCTTCTCCCATCCTGCTTGTGCGGTCGTAGGATCACATTCATTTATTGTCGCATTCTCTCGTGTCATAACATCATGTCTATTTATTGAAAGGTGCATTTATTTACCGGCGCAGCATCATGCTTACTTGTCGAAAATCACATTTTACATCGCTTGTGCTTCTTTTTTTTTTTTCCTATACCAAGACTTTCCTCCCTTTTTATTTGTTGCATTTGTATTGTTGCTTGTTCAGGTCATGAAACCATTTGAAGAACTACTTGCGAAATGGTTTGCGGCTAGGCCATTGGTACCTAAAATAGAAACCTATATGCCTGAAAGTTGTACGAAGACTTGAAGAATTACTTGCAAGATGGTTCACCGCCAGGCCTTTGGTGCCTCGAACGGATGCCTACACACATGAAGGTTGCATGAAGGCGGCATGAAGGCTTGAAGAACCACTTGCACAATGGTTCACTGCTAGGCCTTTGGTGCCTAGAACGGATACCTACATGCATGAAACTGGTATGATGATTTGAAGAACCACTTGCAACATGATTCGCTGCTAGGCCTTTGGTGCCTAGAACGGATACGTCCACGCATGAAAGTGGTACGGAGACTTGAAGAACCACTTGTGAAATGGTTTGTCACTCGGCCTTTGGTGCCTAGAATGAATATTTACATGGATGAAAGTGGTACAAAGACTTGGGGAACCACTTGCAAAATGTTTTACCGCCAGGGCTTTGGTGCCTGGAACAGATACCTACACGCCTGAAAGTGGTACGAGCGACGAGGAGCAGCCTGGTGGCTGAAAACCAATATTTTAAATGATTTTCCTTCGTGATTCTCCCTTCTTTAGTACTTGTTTTGCCTGGACGCCATTTTGTTTGCTAATTTCCTTCTTGAAAAAGAAACTAACTTGGTGTTTTTTTCTATTTTCAGGTGATTTATAATGGTGCATCTTAGGGAATTTTAACATGACGGTAGACTTTTTCCTTTCCTTGTGGATAAGGAAGATGACAAACCCCAGTTAGGGAGTTGCTTCCGGGTCTAACATTCTTTGAAGAGGCCGAAGGCCAATCCGGTGCCTGCTATAGAGTTACATCATTTCCTCCTAAGTTTTCTATCCCAGTGGAAAAATGTGCAGAGGATGATTTAGTTGGGGATATCCTGTAGAGCGTGTATCATGACAAGTCCAGCCTTCTTATGGAATTTCCTGTGTTCGGGGGCCGTATTATATCCAGGCAATCCAGATGGGGCCCGAACGTGCTTCTGTATGGAGATTTTGGCTACATTCCCTTGTGTGAGGGATGGATAAAGAACGTGCTCTCCTATTTTCAGGCGGGCCTGTGGAGATGTGCCTTATATGAGGCGGTGCATGCCTCGCTCTACTCATACAACTGCAACATGTATGTTTACCCATATTTTGTGAGAGTTGGTGTCCTACCACCAACACTCTTCACACCATATCTGGAGAGATGTCCATCTCCTATGGGACTTACATGGGCTTGATGGGCTCCTAATCAGTGGTAAGATTTATGATGAAGCTATCCTTAACATCCAAGCTTTTGAGAATCGGGACAAGCAAAATTTGAAGACTATCCCATCTTCTTGTAAATTCCTATTTACTGCTTTTAGAAGCTTAGAAAAGATGCCTATTTGTGAGAAGGGCATTAGTTCTAAAGCTTGGATTGATTTTTGGGGTAAGAAGAAGCTTACTCATAACCCGCCAATACAGTGTCACCCCTATAGCTCGACTCCTACAAGGACGTAAAATCCTATGATCAGATTCAGACTCAAGATCTTTGTTGGAGTCGTGATGAGTTTAAAGTCTTCAGAAGCCTGGGGGTTCCCAAATAGAAGAGGGAGAACACCTATCTTGTTGTGTTCTTGCCATGTTGGCTGTGTGCTTTTGTGCTTCCTAAGATCGGGGAGAAGTTCATTCACCCAGGTACTTTTAAGGTTGCCAGCACGATGGCATCTGGTGCCACTTTCAGTCTGGCAATCCCGGTGTGAGCAAGCATCTACCATGGCCTTAATGGGATTACTAAGGTTGCGAAGCCTTTCCATTCACGGTCATTCTTTCCCTGCTACTACCTCCACGGATGGCTTGCCCACTATTTCAGGACTTACTGTGTATTGCAGCCTCCCCCTCCGGTTCCTTTAATAGTGCACTATTCCAGGTTATAAATGGCGCATAGCAACATTGGGGATGCTCGCGAGCTTATACATGAAGGAAGAGTCTTTCACCTGGGGTGTCTAATGTTGGGAAGAAACCGACCAGAGACCTTATCGACGATGGAGATTTGGATGAGGATAAGTCAGCCTACCTGATCTCTCTTCGAGATGGTTTCCTTCCTATTTGTTGGGATGTGACCTTCTATATCGAACCCTATAGCCCGCATCGGTTCAGCAAGCAGTTTGGGTTCTGCCAGAGGATTCCCGGTGTACTTCTCGAGGATCTCCGCACCCCAGTGGTGTCATATGATGACGCCCTTCTATATTGGAAGCAGCTCCTATTCTGGGGGACAATGTCTCAGGGCGTTCTTGCTTATCACTCCTTGACATTGAGTCAATATATATTCTCAGCTTATAAGATTTGGTAGTCTAAGGTGACCATTAATGACCTTCGATCTAATGCCTTCGTCCTGCAGAAGATTACGAAAGCAAATTCATCCAAGCAGGACAAGAATGCAGAGGCTGGTTCATCGAACAAGGCCAAGGGGAAGAAAGGAAATGATCTTGTGGCAAATTTAGATGCTGAGGGACTGGAGTCTAGTGATGACACTCATGCATCCCTGGGAGTTTACGTCATTAATAGAAAGTGAGGACTGGTGTTGGGTAGTGATAGCGAGCTAGAGATTGAGGTAAACTTCAGACATGGGGCGTGCAACAGGCGAGAGACTATGGCCCCTAGAGATGCTAGAGCTAACCTTGGGGATGACTTTTTGGATGACGTCCAAAGATGCTTAGGTGAGCCAGCCAATGTTAAGGATGTATGCTCCCTTTCTTCACCTTTTTATTGTCATTTACTGTTCCTTTATTCCTTTCGTTTTTGATCAGTACGGGGTGATTGCATCATTATTTTGTTTAACCACTCTTCTTTTTTTCCCCCCAAATTAGGGAGTTTCACCTAGCACAAGAGGCTACACCCATTGTCGATGAGTAATTACTCAAGGACGTTAGTCGTGCTGCTCGATTGTCTGCACCCAAGGCAACCCCATACATAGGCAAGCATATTAAAATTATGAGGAGGAAGACATTACCTCACAAGGTTAGGAGTTCAGCTTCCAGAGGAACAAACGCCTTGCGTGCATTAGCTACACAGAGCCAGTATTCAGTTGATGGACCCAACTCTCTTGAGGTAGCCACGAGGGGGTTACTCTCTGCTGATGCTGATGTTGGCACTCTTGGGGGTTCGAAAAGAAGACCCTCTTGTGTTGCTACTTCCTCCACTACTTCGTTCTATCCTAGAACTGGCTCCCAAATTATCTTCACCACTGCTATGTGAGTGATGGAGGCCGAGTACCTAACTAGCTTAAAGAATGCGAAATTTGATGAAGTAGAGGGAAAACTTTAAGGTGCCCTAATGATTTACAAGGGGATTGAGCGGCTTTGTGAAGACTCGACCTCTTTTAGGAAGAAGGGGAAGGATTATGGGAGTGCTGTATCACCTTTCTTATTATTAAAGAAGGCAGCTTCCTCATGCCGCCACCCAGATGGTGTGGCGAATGAGAAGGCCTTGTACACTTAGCAGGTCGATCTTACGTGCTTACACCTTACAACAATCCACGCAGATCTTAGTGCCTCAGTGGAGAAACTCAAGGGAGTAGAGCAGAAGGTTATTGATTTGGAGGACGCACTTTGCCTTGCTCGGGAAGAGGAGGGCCAACTTAAAGGCGACATCTAAGTCCAATCTTCCCTACGGGAGGCTGCTGAGCAAGTAGTTGATGTGAGATCCAAAGCTCTTGTTGCCCTTGAGATAGTGCCCACTCTTTTGCCTGATGATGCCAAGGAGTGATGGAGGCATGAGCAAGTCATGCTAGCACTGCAATTCGCACTCAACCTTGACACTTGGATGGACACCAACTGATGTATTGCTCAGCTTGTTTTGTTCTTTCTCTTTTTTTTTTTGTAATAAACATTTGTAATGGACTTTGTGTCCTCCTTCATATGAAATTTGGTTGCCCTCCTGTTATCCCCTTTTATTATGTTTGACTGTACTTGGTAATTTGTCTATGAAACTGCCTACGTACTTATAAAAACATTACAATTTTCAATAAGATCAAATCATCATGTAGTTCAATAAAATGAATTTTGTATATATTTGTCTTGCCATGCGCAGTTTATACTCTTGTGGGCCAAGAGTATTATAAATATTTTTTGTTTGATTTTCCTTTTATCGTTCACAGTTTATATTCTTGTGGGTCAAGACTATTACAATGGAATTTAACTTGAAAGAATGAGCAGTTTAGGCTATTACTTAGGAGCTTTACAACATCCTATTTCAAGGATAATAATACTTCAAAAACTTGCCGTTTATGGGTCCTACCCTAACCCGTTGTCTATCTACTATCTTGTAGGCACCATTTAAATATACTTCATGGACAACACAAGGTCCTTCCGATTTCAGATCAAATTTGCTTCCTATCCTATGGGTCATGATGATTGGCCTCTTTAGTGCAAGCACCTAATCGCTAACTTGGAATGAATGTAGCCGAACCTTTTTGCTAAGCGTTCTTGCTAGATGAGCTTGGTAGCATTCTAGCTTCTGTTGTACGTGAGGTCTTCTCTCCTCAAGGGCCTTTAGCTCAGCTAAGCAAAGCTTATGATTTTTGTCTTTCGTCAAACCTTCCTGTATAGCGATGTGAAGTGACGGGAGTTAGAGCTCTAATAGTAGAACGGCCTCAACTTGATACACCAGAGTGAAAGGGCTCAACCATGTTGGTGTCTTGTTTGTGGTTCGGTGTGCCCAAAGAGCCTCCCCTAGTCTTTCATGCCAATATCTTTTAGACTTTGCGATAACTTTTTTGAGTAAGTTGTAAGATGTTTTATTAAAGGCTTCCGCCAGGCCATTTACAGGGGCATGGTACATGGAAGACTTGTGTTAGGCAAACCTAAACTTCTCACACTGGCTAGTCAACAGGCTGTTGATGAAAGGCTTACCATTATCGGTGATAATGTAGCTTGGCGCACCATATCGATAGATAATGTGTATCCTTATGAAATTGACCACATTTTCTTTCTTGGCCTCCCTTAGTGGAATTGATTTCGCCCATTTAGGGATGTAGTCAGTGGCATCCAAGATATAAGAGTGACCAACAGATGATTTAGGCATGATTGGTCCAATGAGATCAAGCCCCCACGCCTTAAAGGGCTAAGATACAACCATTGGGTGGAGAAGTTCTGGAGGTTAATATGTGAAGTTCACACAGAACTGGCAAGCATCACATCTCTTTCCATAATTTATGCAATCTTGCACCATTGTGGGTCGGTAGTAACCCATCCTTTTAATGTGACTGCTCTGGGTGGCATGCTCTACACACACTTGAATGAGCTTCCGCCATTGCTTGCTTTGCTTCTTCTATACAAAGGCCAAGAAAAGAGCATCGATAAAGCATTCCGTTGTAGCAAAGAAAGCTCAGAGCACTCAATTGCAGGTTGACGCTAGCCTTCTGTATCTATTTCAAGAACTCTAATCATGTTGATGCCTTCCTCTGAGTCTTCATCATCGGGCGGAACAACTCAGCAGCTTGATACTGAAATAGTCATTCCGTCTTCTGCCCCTAGTGCCAAAGTGGTTGTGAGGCTTGCAAGTGCGTCAGCCATCTTGTTGGCACTCCTTGGTAGGTACTCTAACTTGAGTATGTACAACTTGTTTAGCCGGCGTAATGCTTACTTGTGATATGGGACAAGGCCTTCTTTCTTAACCTCGTACTCATCGAGTGGCTGATTAATGACCAACTATGAGTCACCATATATGTTAAGTTCAGTAATCCCCATCTCAATAGCCATTTGAAGACCTAAGCTAAGCCCTTGGTACTTCGCCGCATTATTAGGGTATAACTGTGTAAGCATAAATGAATACAGGAGAATGTGCTTTTGGGGGAGAAGAAAACCACTCCTGCACCAGCGCCATCTCACCTAGCTGCTTCATCGAAATATATTTCCCAGGGAGGGAGGATATTGATGTAAAACACATCTCCCCTGCCAAATCATCATTTAGCTCTCAATCATTAGGAATTACATGATCTACTAAGAAATCTGCCAATATTTGCCCCTCAACCGCTCTTTGTGGAACATAGACAAGGTCGTACTGTTTTAAGATTACAACCCATTTTGGTACTCGTCTATTTAAGATTGGCCTAGATAAGATGTACTTGATGAGATCAACTTTGGAGACCACTTGTACTGTATAAGCCTGCATGTAATATCTAAGTTTCTGAATGGAAAAGATGAGTGACAACCTCATCTTTTCAATAAGGGAGTACTTCAATTCAGCGTTAACCAACGTACGACTTAAGTAATACAGGGTGACTTCTTTTCCGTCCCTATTTTCCTATACACATAATGCTCCAAAGGATTTTTCCTGAGCTATAATGTACAGTCTGAGAGGCTTGCCAGGAATGGGTGCCTCCAACACCGGACGATGGGACAAATACTCCTTTATTTTGTTGACAGTTGTACGAGATGATTCATCCCTCTCAAACGATGTACCTTTTTTCATATGGTGGCTAAAGGGCTAGCAACATCGTATAAGATTTAGGATGAATTTTTGAATATATACCAAGCGACCCTGAAGTCCACGAATCTCCCTGAGATTCTTAGGCTCAGACATCTCTTAGATTGCCTTGATTTGCAATTGGTCGATCTCAATCCCTCCATGATGAACAATGAAACCCAAGAACTTTCTAGAGGTGACACCAAATGTGCATTTGAGTGGATTCATCTTCAATTGACATCTTTGTAATCGCTCAAAGATTAGACGAAGATCTTGTATGTGGTCCGCCCTCTTTTTGGACTTGACCACCAAATGACCAACATAGCACTTGACTTTTTTTGGAGCATATTATCAAAAATTGCCTATATTGCCCTTTGGTAAGTTACTCTTGCATTCTTAAGTCCGAAGGGAATCACCTTGTAGCAACAAATTCCTTTAGCTATGCCATCTTGATCCTTTGGCGCCACCAAACTCTGATTGTATCCTGCTGTATAATCCATGAATGACAACGCTTTATGCCCTGCAGTCATGTCAATCATTAGTTCTATGACAGGCAGTGAGATATTGTCTTTTGGGTAAGCGTCGTTGAGATCTCAGAAGTCCATATAAATACGAAGTTGCCTATTTTTCTTCCTAATAGGCACGATGTTGGTGATCCATGTTAGATGATTGACCTCGCAAATGAATCCTGCCTCTATAAGTTTGTTGACCTCTTTTTCAATTTTCGGTACCAACTCTGGGCAAAAACATCACTGAGGTTGCTTCTTAGGCAAAATACCCCTTTTGACAGATAGGCGGTGGACAGTGACCTTTAGATCCAACCCGGGCATTTCTTTATAGCTCTAGGTGAACATGTCCTTGTACTCTAATAGGAATTCCAAGTAAAACTTTCCCTCTTCGGGTGTAAGTGAGGAACTTACGTAGATAGGACGAGGCTCTTCATTGGTTCTAAGATTCAACTCTTTTAACTTAACAACTGCAGCCTGCCCCCCATCTTTGAAACTCTTAGGAGTTTCGGCTAGCTTTATCTCTGAGTCTGAGTTGTCACATTTATAGGCTATGAGATGACTGGAAGAAACAACTTCTTTTTCCTCTGCCTCATTGCTAGAGTTAGAGTTCTTTTGTTGACTTACAAGGATCACAGTATGCCTCTTCATTCTTAATGAACCGTCCGTCTTAACATCCAAGCTGGAGAAATGCTTCATACAAGAAGAGATAGAGCTCTGAACTTCATTTACCACTCCTAAGCGGCTAAACGTAGAACTTTCCTCCTGTAGAAGTCGTGAGCTTGAAGACGTTTCCCTAGTTTTTATTCTAGCAAAAAAATGACTGCTTTGGCTAGGGAACATCTTTAATTCTATTAAAAATAAAGAGTTTGTGGTCTTTCCCTTTCCCTATATGGGTGAACACTGATGGACGTTTTTTTTGAAGTGCACGATTTTAGCCTATCAAACACAAAGGGCTTTGGGTTTGGTGGAGCACTTTCATCTTCACTCTTATCTACCTCTTCAGCTTAGATGTGTCGAATTGCCACCTTCTTATCCTTTCATCGCCAGAGATTTTCACTGGCTGTAGTGGCGTGAAACCTAGTCCAACTTTTAAAACGCCTACTGGACCTCCTTGCTCTTGAATCTTTCTCTAGGTTTTAGTAAGCCCATGAGGCTTAACTTTGACAACCTTTCCTAAGGCAACTGGATTTTAAAAGTCATAACCAGCCCTCTCCATAAGCTTTCACACACTTGGCAAGTCATTGCCTTCTTTAGAAGAAACGATAAACCCCAAAATACGGGGCTGACTCACCCTAGCCTGCCACATCTTAAGGGTTGGAACTGTTACACCCCCTTTTAGGGAGGCTATGCTGGCTCCATCATGCTTAGTAGCTTTGGTCTCGATGCTACTGTTTGTGCACTCACTAAAGGGCGATTTACCCTCCTTACGATAAGACTTACGAATGTACCTTAAAACTAGTGGCATCCATCCCGTTGAAGCAGCAACTGGCTTAGCAACTTGTTCAGTACGAGAAGTGGTGTTGTCTTACTTACTTGCTTCTTTCTCAAGTTGTTGCTTAGGAGCATCATCTTTTCTTGCTTGAGGGGCCTTCTTTATGCCACCTTTGCTTGTGGAAGAAATGGTTGACGGATGGTTTCTTTAGGTGCAGTTCCCTCTTCGAAGAACCTCGCATCTACAAAATGAGACTCAGCTTTAGTGAATGGCCAGTCATCCCAATTTATTTTCTTCTCTCCATCTCAGTAGTACTTAAGGCACTAGCGTTAAGTGAAAGCCACTATCCCATGTTCATGAAGCCACAGTCGCCCAAGCAATAACCTGTTGGAAGTCTTAGCTTCGATTACATGGAAGATTAACGATGTGGACAAGTCTCCCATGATCAATTCAATGCGGATGATGCCGATTGCATGCTGGCCCTTAAGGTTAAAGCCTTAAATCATCGTTTGGCTCTTAAAAAGTTATTCCACTGTGATACCTAGGTCGTTCATTGTAGACTTGGGCATGACGTTGATGGCTGACCCTCCATCCATGAGATTGCACCTGACTTTCTGCTCCCTAATGTAACTAGTCACAAACAAAGGACGATTGTGAGCTTAGATCCTAAGAATAAGTCATCTTCAGTGAAAGTGACTGCAGTGTTGCAAGAGGCACACTGAATAGGGCTTTCTGTTAATCCTCCCACATCCTTGACTTTGTCAGTGTAAAGCTCCGGGTATTGTAAAGCAGTAATAACATGTCGGCGCACTTCGTCAGGCACACAAAAGATTTGCCCCCAGTCCATGCGAGCTGGCAAAGCCTCCAGGATAGACAAGGTCTTGTCAACTACTCTAAGAGACTCCTCTTGTTTGTCACTTCCTTCGTCTTCCTCTTCTTCAAGGTCAGAACATGAGGTTTTGTTGACTATGACTTTCTCAAACAAGCCTATCGGGAAGAACTCCTCAAATGTGACAAGGACAAGCGACTCCTACTCAAGGAGGTCAATAAGTAGAATTTCGTGTCTTTTGACATTCTTGGAGTTCTTTTTACTTTTTGAATGATGAGGGCTCTTCTTTCTTCCTTGTCTCTTCCTACGACAGAGAGGTGGCGATTGCATTTGACTTTGCTTCCTTGGCCTCCGGCGAGTGACAAGAGTCCATCCCTCTTCGTCATCATCAGCTTTATCAGAGACATCCACAAAAAGATTAGTCTTTGTCAAAGGTCCTTGACCGTAATGTATTTCTCAAGAGGGTGACTAATCACCCTATGATACCGATACTATTTATGAACTGCCATAGGCTCCAAACTTCCAAGCTGAATTGTACTTAATTTTTCTCCAGAGGAGAAAATCAATTCAGTGGTTACTCAACCATGAGGTTGAGTATGCTTTTACTTCCAGGGCGATGAAGAACACTCCAGCTTTGGTGGAGATATGATTTATCTCAACAGTGTCATCCAAATCCAATATTATTTCCCCATCCCTTGCAAGTTGCATAATACGCTCCTTAAGCGCAATGTATTTCTCAAGAGGGTGATTATGATATCGATAATATTTTTGGTCGGTAACCCTTCCAGCTTCTTCGGCGCATTTTGACTCTGGAAGCTCGATAACCCCATTTTGAAGAAGATCATTGAGCATTCCTGACAAGTTTGAGTTGGGCAATGGATATTTCTTCTCCTGCAGTTTTTTCAACGTGGGACACTGCTTTGTCATGTCCTTGAATGGCGAACTCTTCTTATCCTCTAATTTGGGCTTTCCTATAATTCGAATTAGCTGACTTGTGGAGGTGGACATCACTTCTTTGGTCGTGTCCTTGGAGAACTTAACATTCTTCTTGAATTCCACCTTATCCTTCTTTAACTCGGTAGGATGGGACGAGTTTCTATGATGACTAGCTATCGTCACCTCCATATCATATGCTTCAGTTGCCAATTCTTGGAAGGTTCTAAGCTTGATCATTTGTAGGACATACAACAAGTCCCAGTGCATGCCTTGGGTACACATTTCAACGGCAGAGGCTTCTGACAGCCGATCCTTGCACTCAAGGCTAGGTGCATGCTAGTAGTTGATGTAGTCCAGAACTGGCTCATTTTTCCACTGTTTTGTATTTGTCAGCGCAGTCATGCTAATAGTGCGCTGAATGCTGTAGAAACTATTGAGGAACTCCCACTTCATTTGTTCCCAGCTGTTAGTGGACTCTACCTCTAAGTCGGTATACCAGTCAGTGGCAATACCTTTCAATGTCTTGATGAACTGCTTCACCATAAGATCGTCGTCAGTCCCAGCGTTGTTGCATGTCTCAATGAAGTGTGCAACATGATGCTTTGGGTTACCTTTTCCCATCAAACTCTTGGAATTTAGGGGGCTAGTAATCGTGGGGCATGCAGAGAGCATCAACCTTCTTGGTGTAAGGCATGGTGTATAGGTAGGTTCTGCGCAAACCTTCACCTAACTGCGCCTTAATAGCATTTGTTGTCAAGTCTTGGATTGGTTCAATAGGTATTGATCCACAGGACTTGATATTTTTAGATGTAATGCAATTCTTTGGTTGCTTCTCACTATTAAAAGCCTCAGTGTGGACTAACACTTGTCTAGAGTCCTCACTCTCTAAGTCCTTTGAAGAAGATTGAGCTACCCGCTTTTCTAACGTCCCGGTCAACTTAGCAATCTTTCTTCTTGAAGCTTGATACGCGCTTCCTTTCTACGCTCTCCCTGGTGAGTTTTTCTAGGATGACCTTTATATTAGTTATATCCTCTTCCAAAGTGGTGGTTCCTGTCATCATGGTTGGCATGAAAATAGTTTTAGAGTACTCAACTTCAGTCTCTGACATGTGCACCCCCTTTGGTGAGGGTGAAGAAGACTTACTGCTATAGTAGTCTTGAATCTCATAGACTAGAGATTGAAGCTGGAGGTTTTGAATTTCATCCATCTAAGATGACGCCTTTTATTGTGCCTTTGAGTATTAGAGTTTGGATTGGGATGGTGTAGCCTATCTAGCAGTGGTCAGTGCAGTAGCTTTCACCATGCTCCTAGCCTTCATTGTGTGAGCGCGCTTGCTAGAAGGGACGCTTGCTTCATAGGATCTAAGAAAGAGAGACGTCGTGTTCTTCTTCTTCAAAGCTTACGCGGCAACGTTCTTTGTGGCCATGTCTTCATTAAAGATGATGTTCTTGTGACTTGAAAGTCTTGATCTTGAGGTAGAGAGGACCCACTGGGTGTGCTAAATTTGTAAATACAAATTTCATGTCTAAAATGAATTAGATAGGAATTTGGGTAAAAGATTGAATTTTATATTAATTTGAATGTATGGTCACAATCTCTATGAATTCTATGTGTATGATCCTCTTATTCTTCTCCTCTTGGATGGATTTTCTAACCTTTGAATCAAGGAGGGTATGGTCCTATTTATAAGGAAGCTTCCTCTTCCCCCTTGAAGGTCAAGATGGGCCTTAACTTGGGTTTTGGGCCTTTAAATTAGGCCTCGTCCCGGATTGCTTTGACTTTGACTTTGACTTTGGAATCTCTCAACTTTAGATCTGGCATTAACGTAGAAGTCGCCTTGAGGTTTGACTGGATACTAACTTAAGAGTCATTTGACGATTGACTTGGGAGTCGATTTAGGCCTTGATCATTGACTTTGACTTTGACTTTGACCTGGTTTCGACCGCTCCTTGACTTGGAAGTTGTTCGGGCTTTAGGTTGTAACTTGACTTAGTAGTCGTATTGAGCCTCGATTTGGGTTTTGACTTGAGTTTTAACTAAGTCTTGACTTAGAAATCATTTGGGCTACGTCTTGGGCTTGACTTCAGAGTGGTTTGGGCCTGACTTATGAGTCTTTTGGGCCTGATTAAATTCATGAAAAGGGTTGGCCCAGATAATTAATTTAACTTAATTTTAGTACGGCACATATAATTTTTTTAGTGCATACAATGTTATTTTTTCATTTTCGACAAATCGAATCTATCTTCAGAGTCGACAAGAGATTGACTTGTTTATTGAATAGGTTAAGCCAACCTGACCCATTTTCTGACTCTATATGTGAGTGTATAACATTTCAATTGAGAATTGACAGTTAAATTAAGAACTAAGAACTTTTAGTCAGGGCTTTCTCTTTGCATTAAAGGATTATAATACGTTCATGTCGTCAGCTCTCCTCCTTCCCTTATGCTCACCTCTTTCCCAAACCTGCCATTTCCCTGACACGAATAGAGCACCACCGACGGCCACATACCAAATCTTCACATGCGACCTCCAAGCAGCTGTCGACTACTGACAAGTTCAGCACATGTCGAAGAACGCTCGTCAGAGATCTTCGATGATTGTATAACTAGCCGGCTACAAGTTTTTAAGTCTTCTTCTTAGACCACCATGATTTTTTCGGGGTGGTGTTAGTGCTTGCTAGTGCTTCTTGCCTATTGCGGCTGGAAAATTTGCCCTTTGCAACTCAAGATTTATGATTTGCAATTGGTGAAAATTAATGGCCGCCATGGGGCCCATCAATGGATGGCAAACCCTCTTGGTATTCACCTGCCATTGGCTGTGGTGGTCGGAAGTTGCTCATAGTATTGGTGTTACCAGAAGTTAT
>NCQV01030185.1:1533-16995 GCA_002740545.1 Lophocereus schottii
ACATGAGACTGTGTAGAGCTAAATGGACAGGTTGTAACAGCTCTATGCCCTAAGGCTAGGGATGTTAATGTTTTTCATTAAATTCTGAAGCGAAATGGACAGAGTTTTGCCCAAAAATAGACCATAGCATAGGCCCAAAGCCTTACATTAGGTGCATGCAACAAATAAAAGCATAAAAGACATGTTCACAAGGTCAACGGCTACAGGATGGAGATCACAACTCAACGGACCTCCCCTCAGAGTGCACCAAGTATAAAGTTCAATAATAGGAAAGAAATAAAAAGTACAACTCAGCGATGACACATCCAGAGTACTAGGGTTTAAATCCCAAAAATAAACAACTCCAGCTAAAAGACGACGAACTAATCAGATGGTTGGCTCGAATGGCCATATGGAGTGATTACTATTTAATATGCGATACAGAGACTAACATGTTTAATTTACATAAGCTCAACAACTTATGACTACATTACATTACAACATTTGGCTCATAATCTACGTATATAGCTCCTATCCAAGGCATTCAACTCGGCTTACATGAATCTACTTCTACCAGTCACAACAAAAACCGGGGAAAAGGAAAAATAAAAAGGGCATGAAACACAGTCCATACAAACATACATAGCGCACACATGAATCCAAGGCTAACAAACCACAACTCGATTCATCAGCGTGCTCCAACCATATTTTTGGCAATTAACATGTAATACTACAGCATCAAAACATGGCATTACACTTTGTAATTTCATGGCTTTTTGGCACAAGCTGAACTCCCTCCACACAGCATGGTCCACAACAATCCTAAACATCATTTCAAATTCAACCCAAACAGTCCATCTACTCCCTATAGGTTCTTAATTCATAAAAAATCCATTCTAATTTTCGAATCCAAATCTAATGAATAATTCATAAATATTTATAAGTTACTAGAAGTTTAGGGAATTGAGGACCACCCACTGCGATCCTAAGCTTAAGGACCCAATATAGGTTGCATGGTCAATCTCTAGCCTAAATACAACTGACAGGATGCCTCTGCTCAGATTGTCAGCTCAATTACGCATTTCATTGAACAGTTGTTGGGCACTAAGGAGGATAACCACAACAGCAATGCATGTAAATGGATAAGTGAGAACAATTCAAAAATATTGCTTAATAAAACTTGGCAGAAATTTTGATGGACATGAACTCAACAAACTCACCGCATAAGCAACAATAGAGAAAAACCCACCTCACAAAAATAAGCTGCTCTGTTGTTATGGCTACTGCTGCTGCTCGTCTTCCTTCTTCCTCCCTCTTTCTCTCGACCTTACCCAGTCTCCAAAACCGAGCCCAACCGCCAATACTCGCGATCGCAGTGGTGGCGATGCACAAGATTTCAGACCCTAGCTCTCAGATCCTGTCTCATAGGACACCTGGCTCGAGCCCGCCACTAGTGACACCACAAACTAGGAATGCCGTCAAACCTTGTCACTACCATCGCTGCCTACTCGCCCGCTCTTACACATTCTCTCTCCTTTCCTCTCTGCTCGAGTTGGGTCGCCGGGGGCCGAGAAAGAGAATTCCCCCCATTCTGCTTCTCCCTTTTGTGAAAGGCAGGGGCTTTCAACCATTTTGTTTACTTTATTATTTTTTTTCATTTTTTAGTGTGGCTAATTGAAATTAAGGCGAATTGCACTCTAGACGGAGTAAGACCACTTACCTAATATTGCATGGTCCCCCTCAGTCTAATTTTAATAAACTCGTGAATTTTACGAAATTACGAACTAAATTGAGAAGTTCCAAAATTTAATCCACATAATCTAATAAATTTAAAAATTTAGTATCATACAACTGATATATATAAAGCGCAAATAACATAAGTACTTTTGATTATCAACAATTTCCAAATTCCTCGGTTGTTACACTTTCACCTCTTAAAAGAATTTCGTCCTCAAAATTTTGAAGTCCATAGTTCAGTTATACGCAAGATGTGCACACACATAGCATAAGTTACACAAATCGCAATATAATCCAAAATCTTACTTACTTTGCACATAATTATATTTTTTTTTTCAAATTAGAAAAAGAAGTTTATGGTATCGAGTGTCCTCCTTGCCAATCCTCTTCAAGAATATAATCACTTTATTACGGCATCAATGGCAAACCGCATAGAAGAGCGAAAATCAGTTGGCATGGAAAACCATTTTAAACTTATTTTAAAACAAACACAGACTTCTAATCTAATTCTAAGTAATGCTTGCAAAACGAACAAATCTACGTAAACAAATCGATGACCTAGTACCTAAGGCATTCATGTATAGAAACTTAACCAGAACAAATTAAGATAATATCAAGATAGTTAGTTGACTCAAATTCATTTAGAAGCATAAAGTGAGCTATTTAATTTAGAATTAAATCAATCAACAAGAGCTTTTATATAACGATAGGCTGGTAAGAACATCACATCAATTAGTCTCATATAGCATCAGATCAACAATGACGAACCTCAAACGACATTCAACACCATAATGACTTCACATAGGACTAACAACTCAGTAGCGAAAATCTAAGAATAAGTAACAAGGATCCATTTAGTAGGTATGTTGCAAACAACTATTAGCAGCTAGAATGTAGAGCTATCAATGATGAGCAAGGGAACAACTCAGGGGAATATGGTATAATAGAAATGCATCCAGTGGTAGTAGCAGTACGAGGAACTTCAGTACGTTTTGCTTATTAGCTTCCTAGGGAAGATGGGGAGGTGTTTTCTTGTTGATGCTAGATCTAATGCCAAGTTGATGCATCAAATATCGCAATTATGCCCTAGCTAACATAATGTTCTACCTTGGAGTCTTGTGTAGAATTGGTAATTTCTGAAATATGCAAATATGTAAATATGATGCCATGCTGATAGACTTAAATATAGGTCCCTTTGTATCCCTATTAGATTTTCAAAAAGCCCATAGACTTGACTCTAGGCCCTTTCCAACTCTACTAGATTTTCAGAGGTATACACCCCTAATGCAACTAAGCCACACGACGATATGTATTTCTATGAATCAGATTGGCACACATGTCTTGTAACTCGATTATCTTCATAGATTCCGATATGACTATGAGTACACCCCGTGTGCTATCATTCCTGTTGCATGGTTCAGAACAAGCACAGAGATATACAAATGCAATTCCAAAGATTAAAGGGCGATAGTATGATATCACAGCAACCAGAAAGCCCATAATGGGAACGTCCATGTAGGATAGCCTTCATAAAACAGGACAACAATGCTAACATACATAACACCCAATGACGGCACAATTCTGAGGTTTTCCCACAAAAGCTACCATGTAATACATGAAGCTCATCGCAGAGGGTATAGTACAAGATAACTTAATCACATAATGTCCTTGGACCTATATGAACCATGTCAGTCATTGTGTAACATAACTTCCCTGACAAGTATAGAGTCAAGAATTCAATTATGCATATGGTACACTAACATGCCATTCGGTCAAGCGTAGAACACAACTGCAAGAATATGCGAATGCAATTGATATGTCTGGCATATTATGCACTGCACACATATATATGTAGTCATTGAAACTATAATATGAGATAAAGAATTCATGGAGTGCAAATAATGACTCAGAGATCACAACAAGCAATGGATCACATAAGTTAAATCATTTAAAAGAAATCCTGCCACTTGCTTAACTAATACTCAAGGAAGTAAACTCCAAGAGCTATGTTTACCATATAATTCATTAAACATATAAATGACCACTCATAACGAATATAAATAACCATATGCAGCTCATATGGCCCTCACATTGCACATAATGTTATGGTTGTGCTTTAAGACACACAGACTTATAGTAGTGTCACATAGGGGGACATATACTCAAGTGCACAACAGTGCAGCCCTCATTTGCAATCTTTGGGCCAAAGGCATGCCTTGAAGCTTATTCAAAATTATTAGAAGCTAGGAATCAATCATCTAATGAGGGTTTAGGGGTGAGAATAACGGTGTTGATAGCCTTACGGATATATATCGAGGCCTTGTGACACTTTTTTTTTTCCTCATAGGGTAATCATAGAAGTCTGAAGAACTTGTAGTACAGATGGGAACAGTCAACCTCTTATACAAAATTTAGCTTCTACACTTGGTGTTAGTACTTAAGAATTGGAAAGGTATGGATCATTGCCCCAGGAGGTAGCTAGGTGATGCATGTGGTACGATAATTTCAAAGTTCGTTAGGTTCGTCCTTCGATTTCCTCTCTAGGTGTGTTGGGGTTTGATAGAGCTTGGACACTATCAATCCTATTACAAAAATTGCATTCTATACTACGACAAGCATAATGCCCAGCTGACTTATGAGTAACAGTAGTTACATGTTGGGAAACGAGGAAGACTCTCTAAGTAAATAACAAATATAGATTAAGACCACATAGGAAAGCTCAAAATAACACTTATGCAACAATCAAAAGACCCATCACAACGACCTATATTTACATACATGTATATGAAGATCTCACTTAGTTCCCTTAACAATTGAGAATTTATGTAAAAGTGGTATCGTCTAAAAGACCTTTCAGTCATGAAAAGCAATCTTTTAATCAGTTACTAACAGCTCATCATTGATGCATCGAGCAATATATGCACCTTGATATGTAGGGATCCAAAACATCTAGTCACACATAGAAACATATGCTTGTAGAACTAGACGCGAACATTATTATAAAGTGAATGCAAGTCTTTAGATGTAACAGTAAGGCCTAACTAGATAATTGGAAAGGTCTTTTAATGTAAAATATAAACCTTAACTCACTCCTTAGGAAAGACTTGAACTTTTAAAATCACATGCTTTTCAAAAGGGATGCAGATTCACTACTTCTATCCCCCTCTCTATGAACCGTTAAGTTTGTCTGCTCACTCCGGCTAAGGAGCGAATCGTATCTTAGATGCAAAGAATGAGCTTAGAGTTAAGACTTTTCCAATAGTTTGAGTTCAAACTAAGTGTAATGCCCCAAAATACACATGTGATTACTGTTTGTATTCTTCCTAATAAATCCCTTAATTGGCACCAATGAACTCGATGATAGGGGCATTATTCTCGTCCAAAAAAGACGAGGATTGAAGCATGTGTACTAGAAATAACCTAGTTAGGCATGGCTTCAACCATACACATTAACACCTGATCTTACCATATACAATCAACTGTTAACCAACATAAGGTTTATACACCACAGCAAAGCAATTCCCCATAAAGTTTACACCTCGAGCCACTGAAGATTTCAAAATATAGCTCCAAAAATGTGCATGTACTATATCACTATTGATCAATCGAGATTTCCTTGCTCAACTTGTCCTCTTCAGCTAGGTTGCTAGCATGAGGGCGATTCACTGAGCATTTATCTTAAACAAATCTCGAAAAACATTTCAAACTGTGAGCCGAAGCTGAGTACATGCATTCCTGTTTGTTAAATGATCTTTTGCATAAATTGGTTGGGCGCTCAGTTTGCAATTCATTTTAAGTTAAAACAGTGAATAAGATGAATGCAAAACTTCATTGCTTGTTATTATCTGATAGTGGTGAACCCCTTAATACTGTTACGATCTATGGATAGGTGTGCACCTGCCAACTCGATCGGAGGACCTGGCCTAAAGCCGTATGGGTAACTGAAGGGTGAATGCCCTATAGACGATAACTGGCAGGGTTACTGATTAAGTGATAAATAATTAAGTAAGCCGATTCACTGATATATTTACCAAAACTTGATAATTGTGATTTCTAAAGATGCAGGTAATGAACGTACCTGAAGTCTTTAAAATGCAATATCACTTGATAATACTCATGCACAATGGAAATGATAGACTAGTCCCCAATTCTACTTAAGAAATGTAATGGTAGGTATATGTAGTTAGTAAACAACGCTCACTTTCATAATCTATAACTTTAATAAAAATTGATTAATTAAACGGCATTTATAACTCAACATTTCAATCTAAGATAGATTACACTAAGATGATTTGAAAACTAAATAAATTAAGGTCACTGGACTCGAGGTAAAACAAATTGGAGCAAAATAGACCAAATAATATGATTGAGGTGATAATGAAAAGACTTTAATGATATAAATGGGATATGAGTTTTAATACTTCTGAAATGGATAATAAAAATTTTAATGCTAAGACGAGTGTTGTGAGGTTTAGAAAAGCTCATATAACGCTAACTTGGCCTGATAGACATCGATCTTGAGTCATTGTTGTCCCCACATCTAGAACTTCATTCAGATGCCCATTTAACTTAGATTTCCAACCCAATTGAGTTTTAAATCACAACCAAAATTGTTAAATCGACTGAACTTTGTAATATTCGTGATTATTTAAAAACTCTTGATAATATCTCCAAATCTCATGATTTCTTCCTTCGTTTATTGTCGTTTTAAGGTCTAGTTTAGAAAATTCATAGCTTTCACCCATGATCTCCAATTGAGTTACAAAACCCTATGTGAAAAGCTTAAGATGTTCTGCAACACTTTCATTCACTGTGCAAAATATAATTCCCATAATAGGGTTCTTAAAATTTGAGCTGAAACACAACTGTGTACAGCTCAGGTCTGCCTTGCATAGCCTTAGCAAAATAGTCATAACTCCTCGACATGATCCAAAATGATGTGATTCAAAAGTCAGTTGAAATATAACTCAATGACCTATCTACCCACCAAAAATAAAATTTTTTTGATGGGCCAAACAGTGCCAGTTTTATCTGAAGGAGACCCCTGTTTCGGGTTTGCCCACATCCTTACTGTTCTTGTTTTCTCCCTTGTCTTCACATAATTTCCCGCTAAAATCGCTCCTTAAAATCAGTAAATAATGCTTTGTTCTTCTCATAATCTTACAAAACCATATTACTTCAACATACTCTATAATTATATTTATATATTCTTTAATTTTTCTCTTTAAAAAACTCTCAAAACACATCCATAATCACACTTATTTGCATATATGAGCTAAATCACCTATTTTAATCCATTGGAGAAATCTTACATAGTTTAATAATTTATGCTAACTCACCCTACATAATTTTCCAAGTCCAACAAATATCAAAGATTCATTTTATATAAAAGTATATGCAAATAACATGCTTGATGCCAAGAACAATTCAAACCATGCATAATCACCAAAATCCCAGCTTATAACAAATTTAATTCATCTTTATCTCATCCAAAATCACCCAATAACACTATCATAATCATCAATAGGATTAAAGACTACAAAATCAAATACAAAACAGTCTAGATCCATCATTTCAAACTTAAGCTTGCATGTTCATGTATAAACTAAACCCTAGTATGCTTTTAAGCTTAACCAACAAATTAGAACATCAAAATAGTTCTTATTCTCATTAAAATAACATGATCAAGAGCCAAACCAAAACAAGCAAAAATCAAAACCAAGAACCGATAAGATAGGGTTAGGGTTTACTCACTTTATGCTTGAAGGAAGAGGGGTAAGTGATGCTTGATACTTGTGGGAGTGTGAGTGCTGGCTGGGGTGGCAGTTGGTGGATGTTTGGTGGGTAAAAATGGTGGCGGTAGCAGCGACTTCAGTAGCTAAGGGAACAAAGAAGGGGCTGCCATGTAGGGGGGTGGAGGAGGCGCAGAAAGATTGGGCATGATTTGTTTGTGATGTTTTTACTTGGATGAAAATGATCCAAATGATTTACTTGGTTGAGTTTTTATCTAGCTAGAAGTACCTTTTTGCTAATGATAAGTAAGCACAAGTGATGGTGATTAGCTAAGCAAATGGAGTAGTAAGTTGTTGGGCCAAAATTGGGCTTGAATGAATGTGGGCCCTGAAAGAAAATTAAACCGTACGCGATTGAATTATTTGTAGCTCGAAATTAAATTTTGTGATGCTATGAAGAATAATTTAATCTCTTAAACCATACTTATCAGGGCCTACTATTGGTTCATTTAATATTTTACGATAATTAAAACCCAAATTGCAAAGTGAGGGCCTATATGAATTTTTCCTAATTGGAATGATCAAATGCGATAAATAAATACATGAAAATTAATAACGTGGCTTAATTAAATAAAGAAACAGGATTTAGGGTCGGGCTATTACAGCCTTCGCCCCTTAAAGAGTTTTGTCCTCGAAACTTATGAGTTTTGACAAAACGTGCAAGCTTATCTTAAGTAGGGGTGGGTACTTAGATTGCTTCTTCCTTGGTGTCCCCAAGTGGCTTCTGAGGAGGTATGATTTGCCCAAAATACTTTAACTAAGGGTATCTTCTTGATAAGTAGAGGCTTAATCCTACGATCTAGTATCTGGACTTGGTGTTCTTCATATACCATATCTCCAGTAACTTCGATGGGTTTAAATACTATAGTATGGTCAAGATCTGGAATGTATTTCCTGAGCTGGGAGATATAAAACACGTGGTTCAATCTTTCAATAAACTTGTATGGTCCAATATATCTTGGCTCACTTTAGCTCGTAGTTCAAACCTTGTTATACCCTTAGTTGGCAAAACTTTTTGAAAAACCTTAGCATCTGCCTAAAACTCCAGGAATCTCCTTCTTTTATCACCATAGCTTTTCCGTCAGTTCCAATAGTCTGTTTTCAAGAGTCTTCTAATGTGTGTCACCACCTTGGGTGTTGAAGAAGATCTTCATGACCCAAAAGATGATTTTATTGTCAATGTCTACCATCATTTTACCCTAATGTTTCATGTAAATTTATTTGCTAGTACTTTCACAACATCAACCGCTGAGAGTTCCATACTTTCTTCAAACGCAAATGTTGGTTGTAGGTCATGAAGTACTATATCCTCAATCTTAAAAGAGTTAGATCCATTGATATTTTTCGATACTTGCCTATGTGACATTAATTGAACACCTAAGTGCTCAACCACTCTCAAGAGGTTCAACTGAGTAATTACTATAATGCTCAAGGCATATTGTGCCTTCCTAGTCAGGGCATTTACTACAATGTTTGCCTTTCTTGGGTGATATTGGATCTGCAAGTCGTGATCTTCAAGCAATTCTAGTCATCACCTTCATCTCAAAATTGAGCTTCTTCCGAGTCAAAATACACTTCAAGCTTTGATGATATTATAGATCCCATAAGGTACTCTATGCAGTTGATGTTTTCAAATTTTCAATGCAAAAATCGCAACTGCAAGTCTTGGGTCATGGGTAGGGTGATTTCTCTGACAAGGCTCAAAATGTCAGGGGGCATAAACTACAACTTTATCTTCTTGCTAACTTGGTTGCTTTCTTCAACAAATTAGTCAGGGAAGATGTTCTGTGACAAATCTTTCTTAAAACTCGATAAAACCCGGCTAAACCCAACAAGTTTCTAGTCTCAATAACATTAGTGAGCCTTGGGCACTTTGTAACTACTTTTAACTTTTGTAAATTAGCCTTAACCCCTTCATTTGAAACATGTCCAGAAACTACCACTTCTTTTAACCAGAATGCATGCTTCTTGTATTTGCTATATAATGGATGTTCCCTTAAGGTCTGTAACACTATCCTCAAATGAACAGTATGCTCATCTCTGTCTTTGGAGTAAATCAAGATATTGTATACAAATACCACGTCAAACTTACCCAAATAGGGTTTGAAAACTCTATTCGTAAGATCCATAAAGGCCATGGGGCCTTTTGTCAGGTCAAAAGGCATCACGATGAATTCACAGTGACCAAACTTGGTCCTAAGTGCGGTTTTGGAAATGTCTTCAAGTATAATCATAAGTTGATGCTATCCTGATCTCAAATAAATCTTGGAAAAGGCTCCTCTTAGTTAATTAAATAGATCGTCCATTCTAGGCTATGGGTATTGGTTTTTAATGGTAATCTTGTTCAGCTCCTTCCAATCGATACACTTCCTCAAGGCTCCATCTTTCTTCTTCATAAATAGAACTAGGGCACCACATGCTGGCACACTTGGTCTGATGAATCCCTCCTATAATAGCTCATTTAATAGAATCTTCAGTTTTTAAAGCTCTATTGAGGTCATATGATATAGTGCTTTAGAGATAGGTGGGGCACTAGGGATTAATTCAATCTTAAAATCAATTTCTCTTTGCATGGCAGTCCCAGTAACTCTTTAGGAAAACATCTCTAAATTCACAAACTGCAGGGGTATCTTCAGCTCTTTTTTTTTCTTCAGTTGAGTGTCAATAGCATAACTCCAATACTCAATATATCCTTGACATAACAACTTAATTGCTTACATAACAGAACTTAAAGGACAAGGTTTTTCCGCTCTTTGTGTAGAAAACATATTTCTCTTCCTCCTTCATCCCTTGAAATAATCTTAAGGTCTCAACAATCTATCTTTACCTCATAAGTACACAACTAGCTCATTTATAGAATGGTGTCAAAGTCTGATGAGTCAAATTAAATCAAATCTCTAGGGAATACTATCCCACTAACAGTAATTGAGACAAATTTATAAGAGATATGATACTCAAGTCTGGAGTCATTGGGTAATTTGATTTTATAATTTATTTCTATCTCCTTATTTTCAAGGTTCAGTCGCATGCATGTCGAGTAGATGTAAACGAATGAGTGGCAACTGAATCAATTAATACACAAAATGGCTTTGAAATTAAAAAGAGAGTTCTAGTAATTACCGCACCAAAGGTGACAGCTTCCTTCTCACTCAACATATATACCCTTCCTACAACAGTGGGCCTTGGAGGGGGGAGCACTTGTCTATAGCCTTAAGTCTTCTAGGATAGGTAGCAATGAGGTATTTTGGGCTACTGCACCACATGCATTTATTAGTTCCTACTTGACATTCAGGAGTGGTGTGGTTGGTTCTTCCATATTTCCCACAGGGTTCCACTGGACCTGTAGGATGACTCTTGGGAGGAGGGGGAGTAGACTTCTTCTAGTTTACATGCTCGTTTAGAGCTCCCTGCTTGGTCCACTTCCTCTTCTGATTAATCGATTTCAAGGCCTTCAACTTACTCTTCACTCATTCCACTTCAGCTGCTCACTCATATAACTCTTGATAGTTAGGGATCGGTTGACCAGCTAGCTAGTTGTGAATATAGAAAGCTAATCCCTCTTCAAATCTTGTCATCTTCAGTTTTTTAGATGACACATACTCCAGAACAAAGCTCTAGTTCTGTAAATTTGCTAGCATACTTCATCATAGTCATACTACCGCTTATCTTTAGTTCTATAAATTGTTTCTCCTTCTACCATTGAACCATAACTAGGTAGAATTTTGATATCTGTCCTTCCAGAAATATACTCCAAGTGAAGTCAAGCCCTAAGAGCCTATCCTTAATAGTGCTCCACCAAATATCGGCTTCGCCAATTAGGTAAAACATCCTAATATGCACCTTTTTGTCCTTTGGAACCATTACTACAGTGAAACAATTTCTCCATCCTTCGAATCCATTCTTCAAGTTCCATTGGGTCATTGTTAGAATGTATAAGGTTTTAATGATAACAAATCCAAGTGTTGCAGTTGTTGTTGCTGTTCCAAACAGGCTTTACCAACAGGGCCTTACTGCTGTTTTTCAATATATTAAAACTGCTTGACCAATGGTTTATCAAGAATAGGTACTCAAGTCAGCGATGTAAGAACAACCATGAGGAACAGGCTCTGTAAGGTGTTTGAAACATGTCCTGTGAAGTGTTTGAAGCATAGGATATAAGTGCAGCCGTGAGGAACAGGTTCTGTGAAGTGTTTGTAGCAGATTCGTCTTTCTAGAAGATGACTAGCGGTTACAACAAGATGTCTTGATTTGATTTGGTTTTATATTTTTAGACTCTTGTTAATATGCCAATCAGAAAGTCTTAACTTACCACTTACTTGAAACGGTTTTGTTTTGTTTTGGTAAATATTTCGGATCACCCTTCAGAACAATCCTGGAAACAGGGCGGTCAGGGTGTTTCCAGAATAAGCTGCGAAAAACTGCTTTACACGATTTTTATCTTTTGGATTTTGAGCAGCTTCTTCAAAGATTTGCAAGAAAGATTTTTCTATGGAGTATCTTATTCTTTAAACGGTTATCAAAAATTTTAAGGGATTTGCAAAATCTTTTTGAATAAAAAAGAATATCCAATTTTTGGCAAGTGGATAAGGTTGTTGAGAAAAACATGGGCTAGCTGCTGCTGAAGAGCACCGCCTTATACACAGTTTAGGAAGTATTTTCAGCTCGTGTCACCTTCCCCTTGTAGCTAAAGGACTCTATTTTCTTTAGGATTTTGGTTTCCAAAAATTTCAAAAATAGTTTTTCCATCCCTTGTGGGTAAAGAACTCTATATTCTTCAGATTTTTTAGTTTCCAAAAATTTGATGAATTGTTTTCTAAGCACTATAAAAGGCGGTTTCTTACAACCTTGGATGTATCGGTTTTCAAAGAGAAAAATTCTGAGTTCATGAGCTTAAACGTTTGAAAGAAAACCGAGCGTTGTGAGTGAATTAATTGAGCTTTCAAAGTTGGCATACTAGGACTTCATTGTACCCTATATTAGCTTAGTTGAGAAGCATTATAATAGGGTGTTTATTCTTTATATTCTTCTTTCACAAGAGTGAGTAGGGTGTGTGTCCAAATCAAGGGGATTTTGGACGTGGGGTAACTTGTCTTAGGGAAGACAGGTTACGTATGTTACAAGTTGTAACAAGGTGTGTTACTATTGTAACGTGTTTAGCCCGTTTAGTGAAGTGCGCAAATCCTACAGGAGGTAGATCGTGGTTTTTTCACCTCAGTTGGACTAGAGGTGTTTCCACATAAAAATCCTATGTTCATTATTTCCACACTTAATCTTGTTGAATTTTCGCTTCTGCACAACTCAGGAACAGTCTGTGCGAACAGGGTCCCACGACTGTTTGCCAGCATATTGCGAAAATCGGACACCATAATTCACCCCCCTTCTTGTGGTTCTGTACTCTCTAATTCAACATGTGGGTCTTGCCATACCATTCTCATTGGTTGATCATCACTAGATGAATCAGGAGTATGCCTAAGCACTTGGTCATGTCTTCGTGGTTTTGATTGAGCGGGTTCTTTACACATCTTTTGCTTTTGCTTGAGAAAAGTACCTCGCTGCTTCCGTAGATACTCGTCTGAGCTCTCAACCCTTGGTTAGAACTCTTTAATTCTTGATTAGAAGAAGTAATTTCATGATTACTCTTCACAATAGCATCAAGTTTCTTTTCTATACTCAAACCAGTACTTATGGTGTAATCGATTTAAGTGTAGAACAGAATCGGTTTATGTTTGTGAAATGGAGATGGAAATATTTCTAGAATTATAGGGAAACACATCAGGCCTAGAAGAAACTCAGCTCTAATACAAAATATGATGTAAAGCTCAAGGGATTAAGCTTAAAATCAAAGCAATGCAAAGTAGAACAAAGAACACTTATGGTTTCTCCTTGAACTCGTGACTGAAATGGTAGAAATGGATAGAGCTAAACTTGAGTTTTGGATAAAGAAATACCACCAAGACCAAGGGTAGGGCCCCTAAGTTTGATTAAGATACAAAAAATACCACTTAATTAAAGTTAGGACTCACTTGATCTCCACCTTAACTGGCCTAGTTAAGGATAAGCAAGTTAAGTGTTTTGATAAAGAAAGCTTCAAATGTTGTCTACGGGTTTTCTGATTCAAAGGTAATGCGATTCAACAAAATGGCCGAGATTTCCTTATGTTACATGCCTAGCAAGCATACTAGCAAGTAATCAAACACCTTAGCCTTCCTTCCTAGGGAGGAAAGGCGTTAGATTAGCCTAAGCTTCACAGTTAGGGCTAACTGTGTACAAACCATGCTTAAAACTAATCTAATTACTTCTTAACACTAAGGAAAGAAAAATAAATGATGCTTACAACTTAGTTAATCCATGTTTAAGCATAATCAAGCAGAATACTAGGCTGAGAGCATGTGATCTAGCCAAAAACTGGAAGTTCCTTTACGGCCAACCAAGAGCCTTCAAGGGACAAAGTCTTTTGCAGATTCGTTTCTATTGGTTGTTCTTCTCAATGCCATCACCTTTTGCAGTAGATCAATAGACACCTTGGGACATGTTCCACTCAGGAATTGAAGAAGCAAACCCATGTGAAGAGGAAAAATGCAGCTGTGCTGCTGAACCCGGTTCACAGCAGTTTCTGGCCCAATTTTGCAGTCAATTTTAACCCCATCAAAAGTGCGCATGAATTTGTTTTTAGGGCATGAGGGGAAACCTTTGGGTGTGTACAAACCCCTCCTACAAGGAAATCAAGGTTAAGATATGTTCAAGTGCAGTAGTTCCACCTAAACATTTAACCGTACAGTTTTGAACCAAAATTGGCCGGTTAGACAAAATGCCTTGATCTTTTATTTTCTTGTGTGCATAATTGGAAATGAATGCTGGGACCTGAAAGTAGACATGATAAGGATTCCAAAAATGCAAAAATATTAGACTTAAGCCACAATGTAGCTTAACTAATGAGATGAACAATACCGGCCATTTTCTGGCCATTCAACCCGGTTGTAGCTGATTGAGCTTCTTGTAAAACATGAGCCATTCTTTGAACTTGGGACCATGGTCTTGGACGTACTGGACTTGATTCATCATGGACAAGGTCATGGCTAGGTAGGACTTCATCATCCTCCCCTTGTTGAAAAGGTTTGATCCCACAAATCTGTAGGGGAGTTATCGAGATGGAAGGAGCTCAAATCTACCATAATGAATGTGGCTGAAACTCCATAATCTCCAGGTAGATCAACCTTATAAGCATTGTCATTTGTCCTTTCCAAGACCTAAAATGGAGCTTCAGGTGATAGCATAAGTTTGCTCTTCCTTTTAGAAGGAAATCTTTCCTTCCTCAANNGGATCCAAACTAGGTCTCCTCGTTAAAATACCATCTTTCTCCTATGCTTGTTGGCTTGGACTTCATAGGATGCATTAGTCTTCTCAATTCTAGCCTTCAACAACTCATGGAGTTTCTGAATTTCTTCTACTCTTGCTGCTATGTCAGCACTTGGTTTCTGGTCTTGAGGCCGGGTAGCAAGATCAATGGGACTTAAAGGATTAATGCCATACACCACCTTGAATGGTGAAAGGCCAGTAGCCTTGCTGGGGGCTTTATTGTACGCAAACTCAGTATGTGCCAAGAGTAAATCCTAAACTTTGGCATTAGGTTTAATCAAAGCTCTTAGGAGAGTACCTAAGGTTCGATTAGTCACGTCAGTTTGGACATCAGTTTGGGGGTGGCAAGTGGTACTATACAGCAACTAAGTACCATGCTTTCTCCATAGAGTGATCCAAAAGTGACTTAGTAAGTCGGCAATGTGTGTAGCATCATTGGTTTTGTTGCAAGGTATGAAGTGTGCCATCTTTGAAAACCTATCCACCAGCACAAATATTGAATCCTTGCCCCTTTGGGTCCTAGGCAAACCCAAAATGAAGTCCATACTCACATCGACCCANNNNAGAGTAGGCACGGGCAGTGGAGTGTATAAACCAT
>NCQV01030185.1:25066-40066 GCA_002740545.1 Lophocereus schottii
ATATGCTTTTTTCTTTCCCAAAATGCATTAGGAAGATCCGAGCATATCTTCCTTTTGATAACTTGTCCTAGATCCAAAATCTTTTGTTGTATAGAAGGATTTCGTAATTGTTCTTCAGTTCGAAGATAAGAAATTTCCTCCTAAAGATGGCAAATTTGATTTTGCTTAGTTCGCAGAGCATTTATTTGTTTAAAAATAGAAGATGATTATAAACTAGTCACTTCTCTTTGTCGAGCAGTAGAAAGAAAACTAAAAGAAATTTGCTTAGCCATAAATTTTGTATGAACACCAGATTCATTAACATAAAATGGATAGATTTGAGTTAAAAAGGGCTTACCTTAAATAACATAATTTGTAATGTTGTCAACGATTAATAAAACATTTTCGAAATAGTAACCATGATTTTGAATGTAACCTTTGGTAAGCTTATACCTAATGCTTAATGGTTCTCCATTAGCACTCGCCAACTGTTCCTTAGTTCATTCACAGTATTTGATAGGAATACTTGCTCCTTTAATATAGTTTTGATCAACTCAACTGTCAATGAGAGCTACTGCATTAATGGAGAAGTCATTGACTACTAGTTTCACAATTGAATACCATTTTTGAAAGGTAACTTGGGAAATGTGTGAAGGAATTGATTGTCTGGAATCTTAGATTCTAGGATTCCTGAAATGTCAAGAGGAGGCTCAAGGGGAGCAAAAATACTGGTCTTTTGTGATTCTAGGATAAAGAGTTTTCCCTCTATTTCTAGATCTTTTGTCTTGAGATCAAGAACTTCAAATTTGAGGATACAAACTTGTCCTCTAAGTTCATTTACCTGCGCTTGAAGATCTTTTGTAGTAATTTGTTTTTAAGGATTCTAGATTGGATAACGATCATAGATTTACGAAATGGAAGGAGTCTCAGGATTGAATTTGAAAGACTTATCTTCTTCTTCAAGGATAATACCTTTTAGTTTTTCAAGATATTCCTTCGTTGTATCTATATCAGGAATTTGTCCTATGAGATCTAAAAGGAATTCTTTTTGTGATTTATTAATAATAACATTTAAGGACATAATTAGAAAAGATTCACATTCAAAGTCTTCATTAGAGTTTGACTAGTATTCTCCTTGTGATCCTGAAGCATCATTTGTTCGAAGAGCAAGCAGTTTCTTTTGGAGTTCTGGTTCACTAGATAATAGTTCATTAATTTTTTGCTCTGTTTTGCATTGGAAGGTTTTGTGACCTATTTCGCCACATTTGTAGCAAACTATGGTCTTTTTCTTTTTGCTGACCTGCTTCTTTTTGGAAGCAGGAGGTTTTGGGCTATCGTGTTTCTTCAAAAGCTTAGGGGACCTCGGAGGTCTCCCAATGTTTGTCTGGGCCCTTTTCTTTTGGACTCTTTTGCAGGCTGTATAGGGTGCTTCAATTTTGGAAATGCCAAATGCTTCATAGAAGGTTCCCATTTTCCTTTTAGGAATGCGCCCTTTCTGATCCATATTTGGACTGAAGTTTGATCGCATTGCAGAGATTCAGACCTTCAGTTTTAACAACACCAAAGATTTATCCTAAGGTAAGTAAACTAAATAGAATATCATTTGTGCTAAAATTCTGAAGTAATTTATTGAGGATGCATTCTCTAAAGAGTTTTGGTAATTGGGCAATAAATCTTTCTTTCCAGAAATCTTAGATTCCATCTTCTCTTTTGAGAACATTTGTAAGAAAGACATCTTTATACCACCTACAGTCAGTCAAGGTATGATATGTAAGGTTGATAAGGATTGTTTTGAAGGAACCTTGTTCTTCTTTTGGCTTTCTAATGAAATCAAGTGTGATGGTATAGATGACCATTTTTGGGCCATCTTCCTTATTAACTTCTTTTCCTTTGTCACCTATCCATTCATAGCTATGGTTAAGGATCTTTACCCTTGTTTCTTCATCAAGGAAATTATCTCACCAATCCTTCAATTGTCCTGTAAATCCTATTGCTAAGGCAGTAGCAGCCTATGCTCCTGAATGTCTTTTGGTTTTGTAGACGGATACTGCCATGGTCATTTCTTGGAGAGTAGATAGAATCTCATGTTCTAATTTTCCATCTATGTTCCATTGGCAAATTGCATCTCCATTAAATTGAGACGTAGTAAAACTTCCTCTTTCTTCATACTGAAGATCAGGGGGAGTTGGTCTTGGGTAATAGTTTCTTGTACTACCCTGATTGCAATTTTTAATGTTGTTAATATCAGGAGGTGCGCAATCCTCAAAAGCTTCTTCAATAACATTGAGGACATCTTCGCTACTGCTACTTTTGGCATCATCATCTTCTTCTTCTGAAGAAGTACCTGATATCTGATTTTGGCAAGTTTTGTTGAGGCCGGTTATGGTTTTGCCTTTTGAGGAGGTCTCAAGCTCCTTGATTTGTTCGGAAATGACTTTGAGAAAATGGTTGTTGGTACTAGAAGAGGCATTGGAATGATTCCTATGGAATACTATTCGTTTTGAAGAAGGGCTGAAAATGTTATCCGCATAGTTAGGAATTGATTTGGGAATCGAAGCTTTTGCTACCTTATGGGTTTGTTCCATTCTTATAAAAACATGTTCAACAGTTGTATTAAGGATGGTATTTATGTAGTTGGCTTGTTGATGGACATTTTTGAGGTCATCAAGTTCGCCAGTATCATTCACCTCCCGGCCTTTGCAAAATGGTGCAGCCAGAATGGGTTCACCTTTGACGTGAATTTGGATATCTTCTTTTGGAGCATGGATGGAAGAAACACTACTTCCAGTGATAAAATGCCAAGTTTTGAGGAGATTTGTCTAGACATTGAGGCTAGGTTGTTTGTAAACTTCTTGCATGCCTTGTTTTGAAGCAAATGTTGGAAACCACATAAAGAAAGGAATATTGACCTTAAGACGTTCCACGTCTTTGATCCAATCTTTCTTTATATGCACTCGGAGATCTCTATTGATTTCCTCAAACCATACTCTAAGAGAGGCATTCTGCTTAGAGTAATAGCCTTCTTTGAAAATACTCCAACTAATACAAAAATTCATGTTTGTAAGAACATTAATAGCAACTCCTATTTTGGAAGAAGTAGGAGACGGAGGATCATGAATAGGTTCAGGGACTGGAGCTATAAGCCTATATCCTTGAGAATGGTTTAAAGATTCAGATCTAGAAGAGAAATCAGAGAAAGATCTTCAGAAATTGGAGGAACCAGGAATCGAAGTATCTTCTTTAATACATAAAGATCAAAATTTTAGAATAAGCCTGCTATCAGATTCTTCTATAATTTGATCAATATCTCTTCTTTCTATTTGTGTAGATGGCTGAGATTCTTGAAGCTCAATCTCATCTGGAAGAGTTATCTCATCCCATTTAAGAAGTTTTGGTGTAAAGACTATCAGCTTATCGTCTTTGATTTGTAATAAAACTGTTTCCTAAGAATTTGAAGGAAGAGGATTAAGGAATCTTGTATTCAATTTTATAGACATGAGTCTGAAATAAACTTGAAAAATGACAACAATGTTTTTGAAATCAAGAAATTCATCACCTTGAATATGGGCATCCAGCTTCAAGGCTTTCGTCGTCATGGGACATGTAAGATCAACTGTAAAATCGGGGTAACAATTGAAAAATATAGGTCCTTTGCAAACATTTGTCTGTGTGACTGCTCAGAGTGAAGACTTGTATTTCCTAAGTTTTTTGTCTCTTAAAGCCATGTAAATGGGCACATTAATACCTTTCTTCATGAGTTTTGACTAAATAAGCTTTAATAAAATCAAAGGTACCTATTTTGTAAATTTTGTCAACCTCTATTCTAGGTATGTTCCAATTGGCATGATTGTCTAGGGAAGGTGCCCTATATATGGGACCTGTTCTATGTTCATTCGAGTTAACTATGTCCTTATGACTGCTATCTGAGTTAAAAGACAATAGTCTTCTCAATCTAAATGCCATCAATGATGCATGTCCTAACCTTTAGATGCAGACAGATGATAGAGAGGGAGCACCACCAGGACCACCTTACAGGGCTGACCAATGGACCTTTTGGCTGACCAACGCCTAAGCTATCACCATAATCACTCTACAGCTCTATACACTTCAAAGTAGTAGATGTAAGTAACAATACCTAGTTGCAGGCAACTATAGTCAAACTGGCTCTGATACCAGCATCAATAGGATCGTTAAAACACATGAAAAAACACATAAAATGAACGTAAAATTGTAACTTTATTGAAGATAGGAAACTTGTATAGATGGTACTTACAGAAATTGTAACGATAAACTTGAAGGATTTGTAGATAGAGAATAATACAGAGTAACTTAATTTATATAAAGAGAGAAAGGGTATTTTAGAAGGCTAGTGAGATTACAAGAGAAGACTATAGATAATTTGCTTCTGAAAATTTTTCGATGCCATCCCCAGCTGAAATGTCTGCCTGATATAGAGCTAAGAAGAGCACAATAATTGAGGTGAAATGATGCTGATTTGTCTTTATGCACCGAAAGCAGGTTGTATTTGTCAAAAGGTAATTACTTTTCACTTTGCAACATTTGAACGCGGAACTGTGGATGAATAGTGAGGTGTCGAGGAACTGTAGCGAATAGTGTGTGCCGATAATTTTGTCTTTACTTGCAAAATAAAATTTTATTAAGAGATAATGACTCTTACTTTTGCCAAAGTTCAAGACCTTTGCGGGCTCTTGTCCTTTTATTTTTCTTTTATCATACATCGTAAGGATCTTGTGAATCCTGTAGATCACATGGATTGGGTTTGTTAGAGGAGATAGCAGAACTTGTGGTCTCATCTCCTTAGTCATCTTTGTCTTTTCGATAAGAATTCTTTGTAGTAAAACTTATCTGACAGCTGGATCGTCTTTGAGTAGCTCTAAAATTTCGCGTTCCTTTTGTGTGAGTCCTTTGGATGAAGTTTTTGTTGATGATGAAGGACATTCTCTTTTGATCGGAGTAGATGGGCTTATGGCAATCTCCTCCTTTTTATAAAATGTATGTAGATTGTGAAGGGTGAACTTCTTTGTCGTGGTCTTGTAGAAAAATTATACGTTCTCTTTGCCACATAACTTTGTTTTATATTCATTCCACCATTTGACTTTATAAACTCGGACAACTGATAATGGAAATGTATTAGGCAAATAATTATGGAATCGATACTCCGAACTGAAAATCCAAGCAATGTTAAAAGTTCGAAAGAATTGGACTTCTTTTGTGTAGCCGATGGTTGGTGCATTTTTGTTCCAATATTTCCATCCTTCTTTTGCTTGATTAGGAAGAATAGAAGCAGAACATCTGAACCATGTGCACCAATCATAGAACTAGAGAGGAAAAGTATTAGTGCAATTGTCATGGAAATTAAAGAATCACGAGTGGGTATTTGGGTGGTAGAGAAATTCCCGACACCAAGCCATTTTGTAGTTATTGTAATTGTATGTTAGTAGGCTGAAAATGATAGAAAATTTCTTTTCTTCGAAAGGATTCTTCCATTATTGAGTACTTAGCATGTTACGAGTAATGCATTTGGAGAAGAGGATAATGCTGGATTGATTTTGTCATAGGTATGGGTAATATCGACTGACCGGGTATCAACCACGATAAGCTCATAAAATTGTTGTGTTTTGAGACAGTCATCACTAGGAAAATGAGATTTTCCAAAGGTTTTTTGGATTAGTGGCTCGATTGTTTCAAGGGAACGAGTTGTTTTGTAACTGGTGAGGAATAGGTGCTCAGTATGTCGAACTAAATAAGTGTTGTCATGAGCTAGTTTTGTAGGAGGGTTTGAAACAATAGTTTTGTAGGGTAATGGAGGAAAGTTAACGAGTGGAAAAAATATATAATGTGTTGGGATCTGAAGTTGATAATCTTCGGCCCTTTGTATCCCTTTGCCTTTGTCCTTGTTGTTGCTTATTTTGACGGCTGTAACAACGAACTTTTATCACTCTTTCCTTACAGAAACTGTCTTGTAAGGAAGTCTGGAAGAGAATTGTTTTTTTTCCTTTGATAAACTCAATGTTGAAATCAAAAGCAGAAAGAATTGTTTGCCATCTAGAAAAGATTTGTTTCAAAACCAGATTCTTAACATCCTTTTGAAAAATTTCTTTTGCTTATTTGCAATCTTTTCGAAGCAAGAATTTTTTGTAAAACAAGTCATCTTGAAATTTTAAAATACAAAGTGCTAAAGATAATATTTCTTTTTTGATAGTAGAATGGTTTTGTTGCAGACCAAGCCAAAGGCCTGAATGACCTAACTAATTGTTCGTTAGGCAGTGACTCTAACTTTTATTTTAGAATACCACTGTAACCTATGTGTAATGCATCTGTTTCAACAATCATGGGCATAAATGGATCTAGTATGCCCAAACATAGAAGAGATTTGACTCTTTCTTTGACCTGTCTATCAATTTTTGTATGCTCTTCGGTCCAAGGGACTGGGTTCTTTCTTAGTCTTTTGTACAGAGGTGCACACAATTGTCGTAAATTTGAAAAGCAATTTGAAACATAATTGAGACACCCAAGAAATATTTGCAATTGTCTCTTTTCTTTAATCTCATCAAGAAATTTGTCAGCAAATGCTAATGATCTTGTGATGGGTTTAATGGTGCTTTAGTAAATGTCGTGACCAAGAAATCTAATTTTTATTTGGAATCAAACCATTTTTTATGCAGACACTGCTAACCCATTTTGTTAATAACATATATAAAAGTTTGTGAATCCTTAAAATGTTGGTAAATTGTATTTGGGAAACTAAGACATCATCAATGTAAACAATGATAAATGAGGTGTAAGGATTATAGATGTCGTTCATGATATTTTGAAATTTAGAAGGAGCATTCTTTAATCTAAATGGCATGACATTCTACTCATAATGTCCGAACGGAAGTGTGAATGCAGTTTTGTATATGTCTGTCTCAGTAATCTGGATCTGCCAGAATCCTGACTTCATGTCAAATTTCGAAAAAGCTTTTGCATTGTACAATCTGTTTAATAGGTCACTTTTGTTGGGAATTGGATATCTAATCCATGAAGAACTTTGTAAAGAGGTTTGTAGTTAGTAACTAGCCTAGAAACTCCTCATTCCTTTTCAATGGCATTATTAACATACAGTGCGGCACAACTCCAAGGAGATTTGGAAGGTCGTATAAGCTTTTTATCTAGTAAATTTTGAATTTCCTTTTTGCAATGCTCAAGAAGTTCAAAATTCATTTGAGTGGGTCTAGCTTTTGTCGGAATGTTTTGTTCATCAAAACCCTTCTCATATGGTAAAGAAATAATATGCTTTTTTCTTTCCTAAAACGCATTAGGAGGATCCGAGCACATCTTCCTTTTGATAACTTGTTCTAGATCTAGAATCTTTTGTTGCATCGAAGGATTTTGCAATTATTCTTCAATTTGAAGATAAGAAATTTCTTCCTGAAGATGGCAAATTTGATTTTGCTTAATTCGTAGAGCATTCATTTGTTTGAAAATGGACGGCGATTGTAAACTAGTCACTTCTTTTTGCCTAGCAGTAGAAAGAAAATTAAAAGAAATTATCTTTGAAACAGTAACCATCATTCGGAATGTATCCTTTGTTATGCTTATACCTAATGCTTAACGGTTCTTTGTTAGCAATAGCCAAATGTTCCTTAGTTTGTTCATAGTATTTTGTAGGAATAATTCTTCCTTTAATATAGTTTTGATCAGCTACACTGTCAATGAGAGCTACTGTATTAATAAAGAAGTCATTGACTAGTAGTTTGATAATTAAAAACCATTTTCGAAAGGTAACTTGGGAAATGGTGTGAAGGAGTTGATTGTCTAGAATCTCAGTTTCTGGGATTCTTGAAATGTCAAGAGGACGATCAACGAGAGTAGAAATACTGGTCTTCTATGATTCTAGGATAGAGAGTTTTGCCTCTATTTCTAGATCTTTTGTCTTGAGATGAAGAACTTCATATTTGAGGATATGAACTTGTCCTTTAAGTTCATTTACCTCAGCTTGAAGATCTTTTGTAGTAATTTGTTTGTAAGGATTCTGGATTGGATAATAATCAAAAATTTATGAACTGAAAGGAGTCTCAGGATTGAATTTGAAAGGCTTATCTTCTTCTTCAAGGATCATACCGTTTAGTTTTTCAAGATATTCCTTCATTGTATCTATATCAGGAATTTGTCCTATGTGATCCAAAAGGAATTCTTTTTGGGATTTCTTAGTAATAACACTATAGGACAGAATTGGAGAAGATTCATATTCAAAGTCTTCGTTAAAGTCTCCTTGAAGTTGTGCCGTATTTTATGTTAATAATGCCACTGAAAAGGAACGAGGGCTTCCTAGGCTAGTTATTAACTACAAACCTCTTAACAAAGTTCTTCGATAGATTAGATATCCAATTCCGAACAAAAGAGACCAATTATACAGATTGTACAATGCCAAAGTTTTTTCGAAATTTGACATGAAGTCAAGATTCTGCCAGATCCAAATTGCTGAGACTGACAGATACAAAACTGCATTCACAGTTCCATTTGGATATTATGAATGGAACGTCATGCCATTTGGATTAAAGAATGCTTCTTCTGAATTTCAAAATATCATGAATGACATCTTTAATCATTACACCTCATTTATCATTGTTTACATTGATGATGTCTTAGTTTTCTCAAATATAATTGATCAACATTTCAAGTATTTACAAACATTTATACATGTTATTGAGAAAATTGGGTTAGCAGTGTCTGCATCAAAAATAGTTTTATTCTAGACAAAAATTAGATTTTTTGGTTATGACATTTACCAAGGCACCATTAAACCCATCATGACATCGTTAGCATTTGCTGACATTCCTGATGAGATTAAAGAAAAGAGACAATTCCAAAAAATTCTTTGGTGTTAATTATGTTTCAGATTTTTTTTCAAATTGACGACAATTGTCTGCACCTCTGTACAAAAGACTAAGAAAGAACCCAGTCCCTTGGACCGAAGAGCATACAAAGATAGTTAGACAGGTCAAAGAAAGAGTCAAGTCTCTTCCACGTTTGGGCATAACAAATCCATTTATGTCCATGATTGTTGAAACAGATGCATCAGACATAGGTTACGGTGGTATTCTGAAACAAAAGTTAGAGTCACTACATGTTGATGTAAAAAGAAGCTGTAAGCGCACGGTTATCAGTCGTAGTACTTGAGGGTCGGTCCATAGGGATGGGGTATAAAATTAGCCAATTTAACTAAACTATAAATGTCTTTAGCCAAAACAAAATTAAAATAAAATTAGTGACTGAAGTTATAAATTGAATTAAGAAGATTAGACGCTAGGCGAATAAAATAAATAAATGAAGTAACAATAATATCATGATTAAATAGCCTATTTGTTTTTTTTTTTCTCGCAACCAGGAGACAAAAGGCAGAAAATTGTTTGTAGCATTTGTCTCTTTGAGCTTGGAAAAGTTAAATAATAATTATCAACTAACCAACTAAATAAAACCTAATAAACTAATAACCCAATATAAATACTAATTATGCTAAAGAAGAACATAAAGCCAGACTTGAATAAGCTTTAAAGTTTGGCAAAGTAAATCAAAAGGACGCTAAAGCGAATTAAAGCAATGCGAAGCAACACTACTTGGAAATTGAAAGGATCATTGACACTAGTTGGGGCCAACGTCTGAGAAAGCAAGGCATGGAAAAAAAAAAAGAAAAACAAAAAGCTGGTGGTTTCTTGAACGAAGCAAAGTGAACAAAAATAAACTAAATTAAATAAATTAAATAAAAGTTGGGAAAAGAACATAGAAGCACAGTAAGACATTAAACAAAAAGAAACAGAGTAGCAAAATGAAGAAACAGAGTATCTAAATGACTGAAAGTTGAACCTAAATTTGTAAATTAATTCAAGCGACTAGCGAAATTCTTAGCAAAACCACAAAATAAAGAAAAGGAATTGCTATCCAACAGTTTGAAACTTTCAACAATGGCTTCCTAGGCCCATAAACCAATAATTAAGAGAAACTCAGAAATGGGTAGAATTTGAAACAGAGAAATGAAAATAATTAGAGAACTAATTTTCAGTTGAACTAGGGCTACTGAACTGATTTGCTGGAAGAAAAGAATTTAAAATCGTAATATTACAACTTCAAACTCAAAGAAAATTTGTAGAAATTGGAAATGTAAATAGGGAATTGAAAGGGGAACCAGAGGGGAACTCTCCCTTTGATGCCTCCCCCTCTTCTGCTTTATACTCCACACCTTCAATCTTGATCCTGCTATCGTAGACTAGATATCATGAATGGTGCATGTGAGTGGTATGTGAGTCATGTGAGGTAAAGTGGATGTGTGATGATGGTGTGTGGTGGAGAGAGAAAAAGAGAGATGGAGGGTATGATGATGATGTGTGGGGTAGTATGATGGTGTATAATAATAGTATGTTGTGGAGCGAAAAGATTAAAGTGGTGAATAAAGAAAAGAAGGGGGTAATAGTGGACACGTGAGGTTGGGTAGGTTTAGGTTTTTTTATTTTATTTTTTTTTGGCAAATAGGTTCGAGTTCATTTGGTCCAATTATTCATTCATGATATTTTCGTCATCTTTTTCCCGCATTTCCTTGCATTTTTTCACATTTATTCAAAACCTACAAAGCAAAATAAAATGAAATAAAAATCTTAAAAATACTATTATAACGAACATAAAACAGGCGTAAAAGTACTTTAAAAATAGTACATTTTTGGCATGAACAAATATCCCCATACCAAGATTTTGCTCGTCCTCGAGTAAGATAAACCAAACAAACTAAAAATGAAAAATAAGGAAAAAGAGAGTCCTAACTCACTGTTTTAGGAATCACGATTGCATTTAGCATATGCAACAAGCCCTTTAAATCCCTCGATTTTTCAAGTGGACGAGTGAGGTCTCGTGAGGGTTTCCAAATGAACTACCCACAACAATTATTCCAAAAATAAAGAAAAATCTTTTCTAAATTTTTTTTTTTCAAAAGCTAATATGTACTGAATTTGGAAAAAAAAATATATACACACATTCTAATCAACTAAATCACCCATGTACTCAATTATTGACCTGTATATGTATAAAATGTACTTCAAAACCCTCTACCTCTTAAATAATATCAGAGCGCAAATTTTTCAGCCCATTGAACATTAAAGCTATGAATCCATCCTAGTGCTCGTATGTAAGTGTATCATCATCTTTGGGCTTCGATTTACCAGAATTAAACTCAATCCCACTTGGCCAACACACTTATATTATTAACATAATATTATTGGAAGTAAGCTTTCCAGTAGCAATATTGCCTCAAAGGGTAACACCGAGTAGTGCATGCCTCAAAGGGGTACTTGTCATTCCAAATTTTATTTTTTTTCATTTTTTTTTCATTCTACGCCTTTTTTTTTGTTTTTCCATAAATTTTTTTTCGAAGTAATCATGCCTCAAACTAGTGGGAGAATCGTTCATGGAAACCAAAGACCTAAAGACAATGACGTAAGAATGAATAAGAACTGAGTTACACAATCTATAATGAACAACTGGAGTTAGAATTAGTGCTTAGAATATCACTTTAGGGTTGAAGACCTATCATGCACGTTCTACTTACATACAAGCTAATAAATAAAGCACATGAGATTTAAACTAATTAGAAATAGTACACCAATTTCTTAAAAAAAATAAAATAAAACCAAAACCAAAAATCTTTTTTTTTTTGAGAAAATGGAAAAGGGAACCTCACCCCCACACTAAAACAATGCAATGTCTCTGTTGCAAGCCAAAGTATTAGAATGAAATATGAAATAAATAAAATTTAAAAAATAATCACACAAAGAAAAGAAAATAAGAGAAAAATATATGCAAAATAAGATTTATACGAAGGAACAATAGTACCAGGTTGAAGACTGGATGCATTAAAGCTAATCTTCACATCTCAATCTCTGTATTGTGGTTCGTAGAGTATCAGACACTCTACTTCTCTCTCTTGTATAGGTAACTCAAAAAATGGCTTCAACCTCTGTCCATTCACCTTGAAGTGCGTACCTCTCGTGGGATCCTGTATCTCTATAGCACTATGTGGAAAAATATGTGAGATAATAAAAGGACCAGTCCAACGAGATCTAAACTTACCTAGAAAAAGGTGTAATCTGGAGTTATAAAGTAAGATGTTTTCACCTAGGAAAAACTCTTTCCTGTGAATACGCCTATTATGGAACAATTTGGCTCTCTCCTTATGCATCCTAGAGTTTTCATAGGCCTCAGCTCTGATTTCTTCCAGCTCACTTAATTGTAACTTCCTTTCTACCCCAGCTGTTTCTAAGTCAAAGTTCAAAGTTTTTACAGCCCACATAGCTCGATGCTCAAGTTCAACTGGAAGATGACAAGGCTTACCAAATATAACCCTAAAAGGAGACATGCCTAAAGGGGTCTTAAAAGCTATTCTATAGGCCCAAAGAGTATCAATGAGCTCATCTGTCCAATCCTTACGGTTTCTACTCACAGTCTTTTTTAAGATCTGTTTAATCTGTCTATTAGAAACCTCTACCTGGCCACTAGTCTGGGGATGATAGGTGGTGGTTAAACGATGAATGATTGAGTACTTTTTCAGCAATGCATCAAAAGAACGATTATCGAAATGAGTACCCCGATCACTAATAATAGACCTTTGCATGCCATACCTGGAGAAAGTATTTTCCCTAAGAAACTTGACAACAATTCTAGTATCAGTTGCCCTGGTTGGCAGAGCCTCCACCCACTTAGACACATAATCTACAGCAAGGAAGGTAAACTTGAATTTAGGAATATCTTCAAGTCCAATGAATTTAGGAAGCATTTGAATATAATGTGGTTCCAGTTTCAGGTTCACATTAGTACCTAAGGCAGGTAGATTAAAGCATGAAGGTAAACTTGAACGCTGACGGTAGAATATCTCATTCAAGGCCCTTTCAGTTCTATCTAGTCCAGCCATTTCTTCAGGTTCGATCCTAATCAGTCTTCTTCCTTTAGGCTCTCTAACCCAAACAATCATGCAAGTCCCACAAGCTTTTTTTTTTTCGTTCTTTTTTTTACAATAAAAAATAAATAAAAATGAACTACTCAAAAAAAAAAAAAGAAAAATTACAAAACTGATAATAATAAAATAAAACACATAAACTAATAAGAGAGACAAATATCAACAAAAATAGCAAATTATTAAAAAGTGGTTAATTGAATATGTACCGTTCCCAACAACGGTGCCAAAAACTTGTTGATGTAAAAAGAAGCCGCAAGCGCACAGTTATCAGTCATAGTACTTGAGGGTCAGTCGATAGGCATGGAGTATAAAATTAGCCAATTTAACTAAACTATAAATGTCTTTAACGAAAACAAAATTAAAATAAAATTAGTGACTGAACTTATAAATTGAATCAAGAAGATTAGACGCTAGGCGAATAAAATAAATAAATGAAGTAACAATAATATCATGATTAAATAGCCTATTTGTTTTTTTTTTTTTTGGGCAACCGGGAGACAAAAGCAAGAAAATTATTTGTCGCATTTGCCTCTTTGGGCTTGGAAAAGTTAACTAATAATTATCAACTAACCAACTAAATAAAACCTAATAAACTAATAACAAAATATAAATACTAATTATGCTAAAGAAGAACGTAAAGCCAGACTGGAATAAGCTTTAAACTTAGGCAAATTAAATCAAAAGGATGCTAAAGCGAATTAAAGCAATACGAAGCAACACTACTTGGAAATTGAAAGGATCATTGACACTAGTTGGGGCCAACATCTGAGAAAGCAAGGCATGGGAAAAAAAAAACAAAAAGCTAGTGGTTTCTTGAACAAAGCAAAGAAAACAAAAATAAACTAAATTAAATAAATTAAATAAAAGTTGGGAAAAGAACATAGAAGCACAGTAAGACATTAAACAAAAAGAAACAGAGTAGCAAAATGAAGAAATAGGGTATCTAAATGACTGAAAGTTGAACCTAAATTTGTAAATTAATTCAAGCGAATAGCGAAATTTTTAGCAAAACCACAAAATAGAGAAAAGGAATTGCTATCCAACTGTTTGAAACTTTCAACAATGGCTTCCTAGGCCCATAAACCAATAATTAAGAGTAATCCAGAAATGAGTAGAATTTGAAACAGAGAAATGAAAATAATTAGAGAACTAATTTTCAGTTGAACTAAGGCTACTGAACTGATTTACTGGAAGAAAAAAATTGAAAATCGTAATATTACAACTTCAAACTCAAAGACAATTTGTAGAAATTGGAAATGTAAATAGGGAATTGAAAGGGGAACCAGAGGAGAACTCCCTCTTTGATGCCTCCCCCTCTTCCTCTTTATGCTCCACACCTTCAATCTTGATCCTTCTATTGTAGACTAGATATCATGAATGGTGCATGTGAGTGGCATGTGAGTCATGTGAGGCAAAGTGGATGTGTGATGATGGTGTGTGGTGGAGAGAGAGAAAGAGAGATGGAGGGTATGATGATGATGTGTGGGGTAGTATGATGGTGTATAATGATAGTATGTTGCGGAGAGAAAAGATTAAAGTTGTGAATAAAGAAAAAAAGGGGGTAATAGGGGGCACGTGAGGTTGGGTAGGTTTAGGTTTTTTTTTTGGGCAAATAGGTTGGAGTTCATTTGGTCCAATTCTTCATTCATGGTATTTTCGTCATCTTTTTCCGGCATTTCCTTGCATTTTTTCACATTTATTCAAAACCTACAAAACAAAGTAAAATGAAATAAAAATCCTAAAAATACGATTATAACGAATATAAAACAGGCGTAAAAGTACTTTAAAAATATTGCATTTTTGGCACGAATACTACATAATAAACAATTAGTTTGGTTTCATTTAGGTCTTTGGCTTGGTCCGCAACAAAACTATTCGACTATCAAAAAAGAAATATTATCTGCAGTACTTTGTATTTCAAAATTTCAAGATAACTTATTTTACAAAAAACTCTTGCTTCGAATAGATTGCAAATCGACACAAGAAATTTTACAAAAGGATGTTGAGAATCTGGTTTCGAA
>NCQV01030301.1:0-11381 GCA_002740545.1 Lophocereus schottii
TATATATATATATATATATGTATAAATATATATATTTATGTAAATATGTATAAAGATTTATATATTGTATGGCCCACCTTCTTTATGTGCGATAACGTGGCTGCCTTACCTTTTATGTTAGAAAATTCGTATTTTTATTAGTTGTATGAGTTAAATTAGTATTGATGTGCTTGTCTGAGCGATAATTTTATTAAAAAAATTATTACCGCTATTATTGATTTTAAAGTTAATTCGTGCCAGTTGTGCCCATAAATTATATCGATAGTTTAATTTAGTCATTATTCGATTTTTGCAGTCATTTTCCGAGTGGGAGTCGGTTATTAACCTTAGAATTAGTCTCAAGGTTTAATAAATCGAACCCTGATGTATTTGAGATCTAGTAATCGATGAAAGGCCGTATTATCGATTTTAGAATTCGGAATACGAATTAAACTAGGGGTGTGAACTATTGGGCAAGCTGGAATCAAGAAAAAAGAAAGGGAAAGAGAGATCGAGGGGCAATTTGGTCAAAACGCATGAGCCCCTTTTTCTTCCACGCGTTTCCGCGATAGCCCGGAGCTTCCTCTCTCCTCTCTAGTTCGTTTTCTTCTTTCCCTTCTCCACCTTACCCGCAGTCAGCAAGCCCTCAAGAATCTCCGATTTTCGACTCAACCCAACTCGAAAATCCTCCAAAATTCACTTCTTAACCCCTGTCGAGCCCTATGTTGCAAAATCTGGCAGAAATTCGAAGGATTCGCCACGTTTTCGGTTCAGTTGGGCTACGATTGAAGCCCCAGATGCGAGCCAACATTCTGCCATGCAATCTCGTTCTTAACTGCCTCAAATTCCCTCTAAATCGAGCTTAAAATTGCAACTTCAACCATCAAGTCAGTGAGTAAGAATTTGGGTTGAAATTAGGGTTCGACTTAGGCGAATTGGGCACGGTTTGGGGGTCTGCTCGTGCGAGGATGAGCAAGAGCTGAGGAAATGGGAGTTGTTCGAGCACTAGAGTCGAGCCGGCAGCCTTGGATTCGAGCCTTCAGTTTGGAGTCGAGGTGGGTGCTTCTCGCCTCTTAAATATTAGTAGTTTGGAAAGTGTTTTAACCCTTTAAGTTGTGATTCATGCTAAGTTTAGTTAGTTTATGCCTGAAAATGACTTTGAATCGTTAAATGTTAGTTTAGTTGATTAATTCTCAAAAGTGGCTTGAATTGATACGTGTTAGTTTAGCTAGTTCACGCCTAAAAACATAGTTCGAAGCGAGTTATGCATGTCTAGATTCGATTCAAGTAAATTCAGTTAATGCATGCCTGAAAAGTTGACTTGAATAGTAACTTCGATACAATAAGCGAACGCCTTGAATCGTATTATGTTTCAATGGGTTCATTATGCTTGCATAGTAACTTCGATGTACTAAAGCAACGTCTTGAATCGTATTATGCTTAAATGGCTAAATTAGGCTCAAAATGTAACCNTAAAATAATGAATGAATGCCTCGGATCGATGCTTGTCTATTTAGTCCAATTATGCTCGTGAAGTAGCTTGGAAACAACATTCGAATGACCGAAATGAGCATGTTTAACCCCTTCACTACAATAGATGAATGTAATCGTGTTTCATGCTTAGTTAGTTTAATTCAGCTTGCTAAGCATTCGATTCTGGTTAATGCGATATGAATTCATAGATATGTATATATGGTTATAACTGTTGGCTATAGCGCACTGCGGAATGATATTTGCTTGATCAATAAGTTATGTATTGGTAAGTTTACATATCACTTTTCAGTATGACATACGGGATTCGAATGTTATGATTATTGATATGAAAATCGAGATGGTAGTTAGATGGTTTGAGGTAGAACTATTAGTGGTTCGAGGTTCTTTGTGGTACGGTGCTTATGAGGAGGGAGCCTGGGTTGTGAATTAACCGCAATCGTGTGGATTGTGAGGCCATGTATGGCTCATTGTGTTGTTGAAATGATTATGAAGTGCTTGAATGTAATACGTGCAAATCACTCCCCTTTTATGTTATGGAGATGCATTTATGTCTTTGAAGGTGTTGTTTTGAAAAAGGATGTTTCTTGTGTTTCAAAACAATGGTAGCCATGACTATTAGCAATCAATAGCCTATTTTAGCTATATGAACTTTGTTTTGGGAGTGAACTCGCTTAAACGAGAAAATCCCTAAAGAATTTGATTAAAAAGAAAGTGCGATGTATGAAAAAGGATTCCGCTGTGAGGGGCAGCAAAATTATTAGCTGTTATGGCCGATACGCTTTCAACTGGCTAAGATAATGTGCTTCGAACAATATGTTATGAATGATGTTGGCCTAGGCGATAAGTCATGGTACTAGGAGACCCCAGAAGACCCTGACGAGGGTAATAGTCCAATATGTTATATGTAACCGTCCAGGGAGTAAGAGCTTAAGCGTAAGCGTTAGGTCTCACTATGGGGTTGAGAACGGATCTCACCCAATTAGCACCCTGTAATGATATTATGCCAGATGTATTTTTCTAATAAGTAAAGAAAAGCAGTTGGCATTTTGGCATCTTAAGTATTTCAGAAGAAAGAAAGTTTCAAGGGCCATTAAGAGGCCATTTGAATGAAATGTGAAAAGTTATAAGGGTCTTTATACGACCAATACGAAAGAGATTTCCTTTAATGAAAATGAGCCTCAAGGAGGCTAAGAAAAGGGCTTTTATTGGGCCTCAAGAGGCTAAGCAAAGTGTTTTCAAGAAAAAAAGAAAAATTTTCTATGCATGTTATGTGCTTGTCTTATGAATGAAATGTGAATGAGATTTCAAGCGAGGCTAAGTAAAGTGTTTTTGCAAGAAGAAAGAAAGATGTTTGTGCATATCATATGAATGAGATCTAAGTAAAGTATGCTAACGAAAATAAATCATTATGTGAACATTCCAAGTATAACTTATGAATGAGATGCTAAGTAAGATACGATCATGAAAAGGAAAGCCTTATTATCATACTTCATGCATACCTTATGAATGAGATTTGAATGAGACTTGAAATTTGTGTGTGCCTTATGTATATCATATGACTTAAAAGCCAAGATAAGTATGACTATGAAAAGAGATAACTTTATGTGCACACCTTATGAACGATGTTTTATATATAGTTTGAATGGAATGTTAAATAGTTATGTTTATGAAAAGAAAGTTTCTGTGCTTAGCCTCGTTGCTTGCTTATGTGAATTGAGTGCTTTGTTTTAAGAAGTTGGCTATTTATGAGCTTAGAAATATGTTCTAGTGGTTAAAATGAATTTTATGTTTAGTGATCCTTCCATAAGGGTTTTATGAATGCCTAATATAATAGTAAAGTATGAATGCATGATATGTGACTATTAAAGATATTATTACCTGTAACGGTTTTGGTTTTAAGGGGGTCGGGGGATACTCACTGAGCGTGTAGTTGCTCATCCCACTACTCTTTCCCCTTTTTCCCCAGGTTTTCTTTGTAACAGGAAGAAATTGAGTCAGCTATGTCGAGATGGAGTCTATTTTCACTTGTAAGGTGTCATGTGTGCCTACTTACGTCTTTAATGAAGTCTATAAAGTATTCTTAGTTTGTAAACGTATGTAAACCAGGTATCGTAGTTCATGTAATGCATATGGTACAAAGGTCATTCTGTATGACCGTATGAGCCAACCATCCAACTAGTTAGGTGTCTTCTTTGTTAAAGTGAGTTATGTTTTGGGATGTAAACCCCAACTCTCTGATTGTGTGAACCGTTGAATTGTATCTTTCTTTTATTCTTTATTAATGAACAATTCTGTTTGGTGTACTCCAAGCAAGTGGCTCGTTGAGCTATGAACTCCGGCGTGTGGTCGTTGAGCTTCTTTTAAATGTTTTACGCTTCTGTTGATTTGTAGGGGTTTATTATAAGGCTTTTAGCCTGGAAACGATCAGTTTTTAAGAGAAACTCTGCCTATTTCACCCCAGAATTTAAGTAAGAAGTTAAGAAAACGTAACGCTGGTGGCCCTAGGGGCTGGGAGTGTTACACTGATGGTATCAGAGTAAGGTCCTCTTACCATAGGCCGCGACCTGAGTCTTGCATCTTATATAGTCGCCTAGAAACATGTTATGATAATGTGACATATGTTATGCTTTGTGTGTAAATGTGAGCTTTGCATGATCGTGCTGTACTTAACTAGTTATGTATGGCTTGAGAAGCCCGATTGAGGAAAAGTGGTGAGTTGTGTGTTAGTATAGGAGTCTAATAGCTCTCCCCACACCTCCAGGTGACGTTGACTTCATTGGTGCAATATGTTCTTAACGTGCTAATTGACTTCATTGATTGGTTTTTAGGCGATCTGGTTAAACCAATCGGATGTATGTGAGTCGTGTGTTAGGATGTGAGCCCAATTCATTTTCGTGTTCTTATGTGAGCTAAGTGATGTTTTGCGTGGTAAATGTTTTCTTCGTGTGCTCTGATAAGACGATCAACAGTTCATGCACATCGATTTAAACTCGAACGATTGAAGAATATCTCTCTAAGCTCATCTTTGCCCCTAAAGTATGATTTGCTCCTAGGGCCCCATAATGGAGTGAGAGGACGTACTCGAAGGTTGGTAGGGAGAGAGCTCGAAGCAGTTAATCATCCTTCTATCAAAAACGACGAGATTCAAAATAGATAAGCTATTTTTATCCTTTGAAACTCAAGAATTTGAGACGTTAATGTTGTTTTGACTGTCGAGCCAAATTTAACTTACACCGAAGGATTAGCTTTTTGTTAGTGATGATTCACAAACACACGCCCTTATGCATGTCAAATGTTGCATATAAATGTGTATGTGCTAAGATATGCACGACGATGGAATCCTTCATAATGGGATAGGAAAGGAATGATAGGAAATTAGTTGCTATGGTTAATAATCCTACTAAATGGTACCTTACTGTTGTGAATTTTGAATTGGCTGAGTGAAATTAGAGGAAATTTTTGCATGCATCCTTGAAAAACTAAATGCCTGTGGTAGGATCTCGTTAAACATTACGTAAGTGTACCTATTGTTCCCTTTTCTTGCCATTGTTTCCTAAACCATGTATTACTTGCATTCTATTATATAGATTGTTATTCATGAATGAAGTGACGATGTTTTGGCTCGAACGAACCCTAATACACCTAGAAAACGAAAAGGGGGAAGAACCTGGTACACTTTGGAATTGTACATAGTAAATGATCCCCACTAAGATAAACGACCTATAGTGAGACTCCTATGGTCACCTGTGGGATGGGTGTACCTTATAAGACCTCAACGCGTACCTATAAGACCAGTAATATCAACCATAATCAAACAACCCTAGCAGCTGGACACCAATCCTTCCTAAATTAGACAATGTTTAGGGTAAACCATTGACCATGGGTTGCAATGGGGTATTGTACGTGTATATACAATTCTAGGTGCTCTTTCTATGTGATGACCCAGTCAGTCTACATGTCTTAAAGATTTCTTATGATGCCAAGTAATGCTATGTGATGTCTCTATTGCCTTACTATGAAATGAAAACCCCCTGGTTAAGTAACTCAGTTTTGAAATGCTTTGATTTTGTATGCTAGTGAATGAGCTTGACTTGAGTTGGATTGGTATATGACTTGATTATTCAGATTACCTAAGCTTGGTGATTCATGACATGGCATAACCTTTGACTTGTTGCTTGCATTCCGTGAATTCTATGATTCTATGTAATAGCTGAATAACTGCATATACACATATTGAAGCATGATGAGATGACCTTAGAAACCTGCAATCCCACATTCTTGCCTTTGTATGATTGATCGGAGTAGCGCAGTGGAAGCATATAGGCCCATAAGCGATAGACCCAAGACTTATCCTTTTACTATAGGTTACAAACTAGGGTTTGCATTTACATATGGTCATATAGGTACATTCTTACGTGACAATGAATGAGTGCAAGTGTCTTTGAGTATCAACGTGGCATGCGTGTAGTGCTGAGCTCATAGGAGCCTATATAGCTACCTTGGACTTGTTATTAAATAGTCATTAGTGTGATTTGTCAAATAGTATGATGTCTGAGCCATTGTGTACACTCCATAAATTTTATTATCTTATGGTATAGCTTGAGTGGTTCTATACACATGTATTTAATGCATGATGCAATGACTATAAGGGGCTGCATTCGCATATGTTTACTTTATATATTTTATGTTTTAGGAGGGAAGTATGATAATGCATCCAAGGTCATATTTAAATTCTTTATTCTAAATTTGGTGTGTGAGTTGCATAAAATGACCATTAGCATGATTGATCCAAGTGTCATGGCATGACATGATTGTGCTATCTTGTACCATATGTTACGTGATATTCTTATAAGGGTGCAAAGGGGTTTCGATTCATGTCTATGACTATGTAATCTTACTTGCATGTTCTCAGTAAGTAGAGATAATCAGCTCTCTATGAAGGCCCTATGGTTGAACTTTCTATTAGCTAAGTTATTGTGATTATCTCATCTACTTATTATCTTTTCTGCTACACACTCTGGCCTGAAATCTTTTGTTTAGTTTATTGTAGTTCTAACATGAGACATAAGTTTAGGAGCTCCCGAGTAAATCCTCTACTGACTCCCATGTTGCTTGCAGTATTATGGCCTACAACTCATGTGCTTGAGCAACTGTTTTGAAAATATATGCATGCAAATTAAGTACTTAGAGCCGTTCCTTCCCCCATGAAAACTACTAGTCCCGGTGGGCGATCACTACCTGAAACAACGTGCTCACAAGTAATATACTGAACCCCCATTGCCCATTAACCTGCATTCTTAGCATGCCATTTTTCTTCCAAGTTCCATCTTGCTTGCTAATTGATAGCACCATGAATTACTCTCAGTAATGTACAGGTTATATCCTTATCCCAGTGATTGATGTCGCTCATAATTATTAGTCTTTCAGATGCTGAGTTAACTTATGTCCTTGCTACCTTGGTGTCCTCGCTACTTTGCTGCGATACGGAAGCCTTGGTTGACTGACTTGATTTTGAAATTAATTCGATTTCTTCATGTTTCAGAATGAACTTGGTTAAGTTGAGTGCCTTGATTATGATCTCGAAATATTATGTTTAAGTTGCCATACATGAAAATCCTTTAAATGTCCACTTATGTTGATGCGTAAGTGCAGAGTAGTAGTTGCGATTCTAGTATTGGTTAGATAAAAATTTTAAAGATGATGTTCATTTAAAATAACTTTGATATGGTTATCCATGCCAACTCATTTGCCCTTCTTCAATGCGATTTGCCCTCGGCACCTAAATAGAGTGAGTAGATGCTTGAAGAGGATTGGCGAGAAGGAGACTGGATACCATAAGCTATTTTCTTTCGATTTAAAAGAAGTAGTGTCGGCAAAATGAAACCTTTTGGAAACCTACTACGTAGATCATAGTTGTGTACATACATTCTAGGAAAAACCAACTTAAGCTTAGAATTTCAAGGACGAAATTCTTTTAAGGGTGGAAGTGTGTAAGGCCCGCCTTCTTTATGTACGATAGCGTGGCTGCCTTACCTTCTACGTTGCAAAACTCATATTTTTATTAGCTATATAAGTTAAATTAGTATCGATGTGCTTATGTGAGCGATAATTTTATTAAAAAGAATTATTATCGCTGTTATTTATTTTAAAGTCAATTCGTGCTTTTTGTGCCGTTAAATTATATCGATAGTTTAATTTAGTCGTTATTTGATTTATTTAGTCGTTTCCTGAGTGGGAGTAGGTTATTAACCTTAGAATTAGTTTCGAAGTTTAATAAATCGAACCTTGATGTATTTAGGATCGACTAATCGATGAAAGGTCGTATTATCAATTTTAGAATTCGGAATACGAATTAAACTAGCGGTGTTAACTATTGACCTAGCTGGAATAAAAAAAAAGGAAAGAGAGATGGAGGAGCAATTTGGTTAAAACACACCAACCCCTTTTTCTTCCCCCGTGTTTCCGCGATAGCCCAGAGCTTTCTCACTCTCCTCTCTGGTTCATCTTCCTCTTTCCCTCCCCCACCATGCCCGCAGTCAGCAAGCTCCCAAAAACTTCCGATATTCGACTCAACCCAACTCGAAAATCCTCCAAAATTCACCTCCCTAACCCCAGTCGAGTCCTATGTTGCAAAATCTAGCAGAAATTCAAAGATTCACCATGTTTCCGGTTCAGTTGGGCTACGATTCAAGCCCCAGACGTGAGCCAATGTTCAGCCATGCAATCCCGTTTCTACTTGCCTCAAATTCCCTCTAAATCGAGCTTAAAATTGCAACTTTAAGTATCAAGTCAGTGAGTGAGAGTTTGGGTTGAAATTAGGGTTCGACTTGGGAGAATTGGGCACGGTTTGAGGGTCTGTTCATAAGAGGATGAGCTAGAGCCAAGGAAATAGTAGTCTTCGGGCAGCCTTGGATTCGAGCCTCTAGCTTGGAGTCCTGGTAGGTGTCTCTCGCCTCCTAAGTATTAGTAGTTTCAAAAGCGTTTTAACCCTTTAAGTTGCAATTCATGCTAAATTTAGTTAGTTTATGCCTGAAAATGACTTTGAATCGTTAAATGTTAGCTCGGAAGTGGCTTGAATCGATACATGTCAGTTTAGTTACTTCACGCCTGAAAACATAGTTTGAAGCGAGTTATGCGTGCTTAGATTCGATTCGAGTGAATTCAATTAACACATGCCTGAAAGTTCAGTTCGAAATGAGTTATGCATGTTTAGATTCGATTCAAGTGAATTCAGTTAATGCATGCCTAAAAAGTTGACTTGAATAGTAACTTCAATATAATAAACGAGCGCCTTGAATCGTATTATGTTTTAATGGGTTCATTATACTTGAATAGTAATTTCAATGTACTAAACCAATGTCTTGAATCGTATTATGCTTAAATGGATAAATTAGGCTCGAAAAGTAACCTCCAATAATGAATGAACGCCTCGAATCGATGCTTGTCTATTTAGTTCAATTATGCTCATGAAGGACCTTAGAAACAACATTTGAACGACCGTAATGGGCATGTTTACCCCCTTCACTTTACAATACATGAATGTAATCGTGTTTCATGCTTCGTTAGTTTAATTCAGCTTGCTAAGCATTCGTTTCAGGTTAATGCGATATGAATTCATATATATGTATATATGGTTATAAGTATTGGCTGTGGCACACTGCTTATTGATATTTGCTTGATCAGTAAGTTATGTATTGGTAAATTTACATATCGCTTTTCAATATGACATAGGGGATTTGAATGTTATGATTATTGATCTAAAAACCGAGATGGCAGTTGGATGGTTTGAGGTAAAACTATTAGTGGTTCGAGGTTCTTTGTGGTACGGTGCTTATGAGGAGGGAGCTTGGGTTGTGAATTAACCACAATTGTGTGGATTCTAAAGCCATGTGTGGCTCATTGTGTTGCGGAAATGATTATGAAGCGCTTGAATGTAGTACGTGCAAATCCCTCCCCTTTTATGTTATTAAGACGCATTATGTGTTTGAAGGTGTTGTTTTGAAAAAGGATGTTTCTTCTGTTTCAAAATAATAGTAGCCATGACTATTAGCAATCAATGGCCTATTTTAGCTATACGAACTTTGTTTTGAGTGTGAACTCGCTTGAACAAGGAAATCCCTAAAGAATTTGATAAAAAAGAAAGTGCGATGTATGAAAAAGGATTTTGCTGTGAGAGGCAGCAAAATTATTTACGTTATGGCTGATACGGTTTCAATTGGCTAAGGTAATGTGCTTCGGACAATATGTTATGAATGATGTTAGCCTAGAGAATAAGTCCTGGTGCGAGGAGACCCTAGAAGACCCTGACGACGGTAATGGTCCTATGTTATATGTAGCCATCCCGGGAGTAAGAGCTTAAGCATGAGCATTAGGTGTCACTATGGTGTTGAGAATAGATCTCATCCAATCAGTGCCCTATAATGATCTTATGCCAAATGTATTTTCCTAATAAGCATAGAAAAGCAGTTGGTATTTTGCCATTTTAAGTATTTCAGAAGAAAGAAAGTTTCAAGGGCCATTAAGAGGCCAGTTGAATGAAATGTGAAAAGTTATAAGGGTCATTATGCGACCAATATGAAAGAGATTTCCTTTAATGAAAATGAGCCTCAAGGAGGTTAAGAAAAGAGTTTTTATGGCCTTAAGAGGCTAAGCAAAGTATTGTCAAGAAAAGAAGAAAAGTTCTCTGTGTGTGTTCTGTACTTGTCTTATGAATGAAATGTGAATGAGATTTCAAGTAAGGCTAAGTGAGGTGTTTTTACAAGAAGAAAGAAAGATGCTTGTGCATATCATATGAATGAGATCTTAATAAAGTATCTAATGAAAATAAAGCGTTATGTGAACATTCCAAGTATAACTTATGAATGAGATGCTAGGTAAGACATGATCATTAAAAAAAAGGCCTTATGATTATATTTTGTGCATACCCTACGAATGAGATTTGAATGAGACTTCAAATTTGTGTGTGCCTTATGTATATTATATGAATGAAATGCCAAGAAAAGTATGACTATGAAAAGAGATAACCTTATGTGCACATCTAATGAATATGTATAATTTGAATGGAATGCTAAATAGTTACGTTTATGAAAAAGAAAGTTTCTGTGCTTAGCCTCATTGCTTGCTTATGTGAATTGAGTACTTGGTTTTAAGAAGTTGGTTATTTATGAGCTTAGAAATATGTTCGAGTAGTTAAAATGAGGTTTATGTTTAGTGATCCTTCCATAAGGGTTTTATGAATGCCTAATATGGTAGTAAAGTATGAGTACATGGTATGTGACTATTAAAGATATTATTGCCTGTAATGGTTTTGGTTTTAAGTGGGTTGGGGGACACTCACTGAGCGTGTGGTTGTTCATCCCACTACTCTTTCCCCTTTTGCCCCAGTTTTCCTTTGTGGCCAGAAGAAATTGAGTTAGTTACGTCAAAATGGAGTCTATTCTCGCTTGCAAGGTGTCATGTGTGCCAACTTATGTCTTTAATGAAGTCATGTAAAGTATTCTTAGTTTGTAAACATACGTAAGCCAAGTATTATAGTTCATGTAACGCATACAGTATGAAGGTCGCTCTATATGGCTGTATGAGCCAACCATCTAATTAGTTAGGTGTCTTCTTTATTAAAGTTTGTTATGCTTTGGGATGTAAACTCCAATAATCCAGTGGTGCGAACCATTGAATTGTATCTTTCCTTCATTCTTTATTAATGAACTATTCTATTTAATGTACTCCGAGCGAGCGGCTCGTTGAGTTATGAACTCCGACGTGCAACCGTAGAGCTTCTTTTAAATGTTTTAGACTTTCGTTGATTTATAGGGGTGCGTTGTAAGGGTTTTAGCCTGAAAATGTTTAGTTTTTAAGGGGAACTCTGTCTGTTTCACTCCAGAATTTAAGTAAGAAGTCAAGAAAACGTA